>ML799553.1:193130-203330 GCA_009831015.1 Picea engelmannii
CTCTGAAACTCCTCTAATTTTCACTCCTTGAATCCTCCCCAAAAAGAGGTTATAGAAAGAATGGTAGACTTTATTCAATTCTGGTCTGTTCAGAAGACCCAACTTGTACAGCATGCCCCGCGCTCAATATTTAACATATGATTGTGAAACTTGCATACAAGAAACTAAAGTCCATACTATTTCCAATGCAAGTGGTCCCACTGCATTTGGAGTCTGTATGAAAAAGTTATGACTATTTTACCCAGAACACCTGTTTATTGACTAGTTTCAGGACTGGTCACAAACCCTATATTCCACAGAGTGTATCTCCATAATTATAGGGAATCAAGAACTGAACCTTTTACCAGAGGTACCTTGATATGTCTTCTCAATACCATAGCAATTTCACCATCTGAATCATTCTATAAAAAACGTTATAGCAAAAATGGTAAGATGACCTGAAAATAACATACCTTAGAACACATCACCAAAAGACTTCATCCTCCCTTGAAATCTGGCCTTCTTTTACTTCTTCTTCCTTCTGAAATTCGAATTGTATCAAATGAATGTATAATGATGTTTATTTATACCATTTATGTCACTTCCTTTTAACATTAGGGCCGACCTGACACTTTCTTATTTTGTAATTATTTTCTGTAATTATCTTCATGGCCTACATGTACAATTCACTTTGTCATCTTCAAAAATTCATTTCTCCTCAACCATGAGGATACACATGGTGTGCCACATACCATCAGAAACAACATGATGTATACTATCCATCCATGGGTGTTGTATCTGCATGTGCATTTTCCTTCATGTCCAAATACCTTCATCAATCTTGTGGTCCAAAACCCATGACTAGGGTTGACATCAATGACAACAACCAATCTTTCAACATTCAATTGGTCTTCATCTGAAACTAGAACTTGGTTGTAACTTAAAAAGCCGTCCAGCAGGGAGAAAATATCAGAACCACACACGGTCTGCAAGAGTTTCTCCATTGGTGGGACTGGGTAGTTGTCCTTTTCTGATGCTCTATTGAGGTTTTTGAAATTCACACACAGGTGGATCTCCCTAGACTTTTTCTTGACCGGAACCAGATTTACTACCTAGACCTGCTGTCTAACCTGAAAGATAATATTAACATCTAGTACTTTTTTTAACTCCTAACACATGAAGGGTTCCAGAGATGGGTGGTACTTCCAGAGCTTTTGTTGGAAGGGTTTTACTCCGGGTTTTAATGGGATTGTTTGTTGAATGATATGAGTATCATAAGTCTTCAGATTTCGGTAGGACCATGCAAAAACATCTTGATATTCTCTGAAAATTTTGAGATAGGATTTCCTTTCTTCTTTAGATCTTCTCTTTTCGAGATTTATATTCTTAGGGTTTTCTAGGGTTCCTAGATTTATAGTCTCATACATGGTACATGGGCTCCATGTATTTGTGTTCGTTGACCCTTTAAATATTTCCCCTAAGTCAAAGAGGTTCTATAAATTGGCTACCCCTTATGATATCATGTGAAATCTTGGTCTGCTAGTCGATTGATCTGTTTTAGCCCTGTGTACATGGGGATCGGTTTCCACTACTTTCTCCTGAAATATTTCATCGTCAATAGCCAAATCTTTAAAATTTTCCTGGTTGTTTAAAAAGTTTATGATATGTTCTTCTCCTTCAAAGACCTTCCAATTAGAAATATTTTTGGGCACTGATGGCTTGTAGAGTAGCTCCACAGTGAACCAAGAGGCTTCATAGTATTCTAAAGGGGATTTCATTGAGGCAACAATGGCCAGGGAATCAACGAGAGTGTTCTTGATTCCAGGGATCACCATAATGTCGAAAGCTTCAAAATTCTCTATTATCATGTGCACTTCCTGTTGATAATTCCTGAGGTGGGGAGAGTTGCAATGTATAGTGTTTCTTACTTGTCTAATGATTATTTCAGTCTCTAAAAACCTTTAGTTATTTAACATTTAATTCTATGTCTTTCTTTAACCCTTGTACTAGAGCTTCATACTCGACAATGTTGTTTGTGCATTCAAATTCTAGTCTGCAGGACATGAAATTTCGTTTACCTTTGGGATCAATGATGATACACCCAGCTGTCGATCCCTCTTGATACTTAGGCCCATCAAAGTACAAGGTCCAAACTTGTGAGCGAAAACCATCAGTTTCCTTTTTCCCACCACTTTCCTCCTTTCCTCCTATCTGCTCCGTGGTTTTTAACATAGGTTCTTGAAAGAAGATGATTTCTTCTTCCGTTGTCAAAAATTTTTCTTGAAAATTCATTTCGAAGTTTTGAGTAAGAAATACATCAGATGAGAGAGGTGATAAATTACCAAAATCAGAGTCGCAGGAATAGTTTCCTAGCATGGGGAAATCTGCTGCAAAAGGTTCATTGAGGGCTTATAGGTCGGTGAAAATATGTTTTAGATACCTTTCTCTATCGATTCTAATAATGTTTGTGTGTCCCTTCAATGAAAACCAAAGCTGATCCCAGTCTATTATAAAGTATCCATTCAACTTCTCAGACCAATCTTGACTAAGTAGCAATCCATAAGATTCTGGGATATCTACTATAATGATGTCAATCATTTGAACAAATTTCGGGTGTGTTGCCATTATGTTCATGACATGTTCTCCCATAAATTTCACCTAGGTTCTATCCATTTGTATCACATGTTTATCACTTTTGAGAGGGACTACATTTAATTTCTTACAGATAGATAATGGCATAACATTAAAGGATGCCCTGAGTCAACCAAACAATTATGGAGGTTTCTGTTGTAAAATTCAAATTTCAAGAGGAATGGTGGGACAAAAGGCTTTCCTTTTTTATCTTTAGACCAAGCGTTCACAGTTGGATTATTTCTTAGATCTGTGAGGGTTGTATTTTCTCTTTGGTCTGTGTTTGTTATAGAGGTTTCAACTGACTTCAAAGCTTGTAACAAAAAGTAATTTTGCTAGGGGATTCTACACATGTCCATGACTGATATGTTTGCCTTCAATTTTTTCAAATCTTCGACTATGTTGTAGTCTAGCTTAGGCGATTCTTGTGTATGGATGTTTATAGGATTTATTTGGGAGACACCATATTCTTTTGGGTGATCAAACATTTGTTTTCCTCTCGAAGTGAGGGAAACGTTAAGGTCATTTGAGACCAGTTGACCCCTACTTCACATTTGCATAGCCAAGACCTCTGCAAGGTGGTTCTTAAACCTCAAATAGATCATCAAAAGGCATCGGTAGGTCAGGGTGCCATAGTAGTATGGTTTTTTCTTCCGGTGGGTCAACTTCTTCCTGATCAACAATATTCATAGTTGAGCCGCTTGATTGTTCGATAAGGGAAACCTCGTCTAAAAATTGATTGGCCATCAAATTCATGGCATGCACCCATTTTGGGCAGTCTCTTTTATAATTTTTCTCTTGGTGATAGGTACAAAAAGAGTCAGATGCCACATTTCCCAGGTTGAAGCTTAAGTTGGCTGGGGGAGGTTCAATTTATTTGAACGGTGGATTTCTTTCAAAAATGGGTTTATAGGGCCTTTGACCTTGGTTTCCTTCCCCTGTACTTCTTTCATGTCTATGATTTCATTTGAAAACTTATTTATCATTCGTTGTAGGTATTCTATGTCTCCACTTCCTTTTTCGAGACCTTGTTTTGTTTGTTTCCCTGGGAGTCTGGTCACCAAGAGTCCTCTCCTAGGCGGAGTTTGAGCTTCCTTCTTGAATAATGAGACTTGGACTTATTTACATCCCTTCATTTGGAATTCTATTGTTTTGGCTTCCTCGAAATTCTTAGCTAGGGTTGTTTGGCATCCCTTTTTACAAACATGGAAATGAAAGCAGGGAGAGCATTAGCGTATACTTCGATTTGCAACTCCTGAGTGGGTTTATCTTTAGGTTGAATTTTTTTTAGGATAGTGGTGAATCATTGATTGAATTATTTAACCTTATCGTTTGAACTCATGGTGGTGGCGAACAACTCATCCATCAAAGCTCCCATTGATTAAAATATATACCATCTAATTCAACATTAAATTGACAACCAGGGGCTCGTAGGCTTCGAGGTGCCAACAATGTATGTGTAGGCCTAGAGATCTAATATAGCATAGCCTCACCTAATCTAATGCCAATAAACTCAAATAATGAAGACTTTTACTTTAAATTTACAAAGTAATCTACAACTAGGAATGATAAATTCATTATTCTAAGTGAACAAAAAGAAAACTATCTTTATTTAAAAACAACCTATGTTCATGGAAAGTGAACTCATAAAGAAAACTATCGTTAAAAAGTAATTCTTTATAGTGAACTCTATTCTTAAAGAAAAACTTACAATTATTCCTATCTTATGGAAAATAAACACTAATCTATCTAACTGAAATCAAGAAAAGCAAGAACTCACAATTATTTCTATCTTGTAGTGAATAAACACTAATCTATCTAACTGAAAGAAAGAAAAGAAAAAAATCACATCCCAATGGCATCTAACTACTAATGACAATTCAAGTAAACATCAAGTAAACATCAATCATTCACTCTATCACAATAATATTGGAAAATACTTTGCTCAAAATCACTAATTCAAGCGAATCTACAAATCCATAACTAGCACTAATTAGAAATCCTAATTCAAATTCATAAATTAAATAACATTGAAAATACTTCGTATATAAATCTACAAACTCAAAACTAATTCAAGCAAATCTACAAACTCATAACTAGCACTAATTAGAAATCCTAATTCAAATTCATAACAATGAAAATACTCTGTGCAAACCTATAAACTCATGGCTAGTGCTAATGAGAAATCATAATTCAAATTCAAAACTGAGATTTTATTAAAATTCATAATCTACAATGAACTAAACTATCATTAAGAATCATATCCAAAGTCACACAATATGCTATTAAAAATCATAACTCGGAATCTATTTCTATCATATCATGCTGAGGTAAAATCAATAAAAAAAAATAGACCTACAGAGAATAATTGAAATTGAAATTAAACATATCTAAGTTACAACTATCAAAACTTGAAACATCTAATCTATCAAAGCTTATGAAGAAACCAATCTAAACTAATGCTTTGTCAAAAGAACCAATCTAAACTAATGCTCTATCAAAATTATCAGAACTAAAGTAATTAATCAAGATTTCAATGAAACTGTCTAAATTAGCATCCTGCAGGATGATTTATAGCTAAGAAGGAAAAAGACACAACACTACAATTAACCAGCTCCTACAACCTGCAAACAACACATAACCATGGACATCCTTCTATTATCTACATAGTTCAATCAAGCAATCTACAATTAAGGAAAACAAATTAGATTAACAGTTTATAATTAACACATACACACAACAATTAAAATTCGGAAATACATGCAGTAAAGAGGCAATTTCGAATTCTAAATAAGCAACAATATGAACACAAATATACACTGATATACACAGTCAACCAGACCACTCGTGGGCCCCTTAGCAGGTTGTGTCTACACTCCAATAGGAAACACGGGTGTTAAATCAACGCAATACTGTCATTAATCATGAAAACAAAGTATGAAACAAAATCAAGGATAATGTCTGTATTAAACAAAAAAATTATTCTCCTCAGTCATTCCACGGTAGTGGTATTTATAGATGATTATAGCTTGAGAGGTTGACAACCAGAAGGGTCGACCTCCTCTAAAAACAACAAAGTAATTAAATGAGTTGTAACAATAACATCTTCTAGTAATTTCATGATCCACTCAATGATCACTACAATTTCCCAATCCGAGGTGTGTTGAGATTTGTAGCTAGAGGCCACAAGGGGGCACAGAACCCAGATCCTCGATTCGTCCATCACAGGCCACCAATGTGATAACCACCAACTCCTCTATGCTCCAAGTGCCAAATGTCGAATCAAGGACCATGAACTACTCTAAATCCATCAACAATTTCCAGAAAAGACCCATGCGGGACCTAATTGGGCATATTACGCACAAAACCCATGTGCCAGATGTTTCTTATTCCACTTCATCCTCCCACAAATTAATCTTGAAGTTCGTTTCCTGTAACAGTGTTGGATGAAGGTTCAGATGGAGGATCAGATCACAATTCTGACATATTTCAAGAAAACCAAAATGTTAAATCTTTATAAACATTAAACTGATATGAATTGATCGCAAAAATGATAATTATACATACCTTGTGCGAATTCATGGTGAATTGATATATAAATCTTTGAGAATACCTTCAAAATGGCTAAATGAGAGCATATCATATATAATATCGCATGCAAAATGTATTTGGCCATTGAAACAAAATAGTCAAAAAACAAACCCAACAACTCTTGTAGTGGTTTCACTAGCGAATTTGGGTCATTTTTTGACGGTTATTTCGAAGCTCTTGCGACGTTATGTGGTGGATATTGCGACGAATCTTGAGTCCTTGAAACGTCGTATCATGGGACATGACAATTTCGATGAACTTGAATTAATGTCGCAAGAGTGATGACCCTAGGGAACCTCTCACAATTGCGACAAAAAAATAAATATCGTCGCCCATACGACAATATAGGCAATCTAAGTGAAACCAACATTTCGTCACAATTGCGATGACCCTTGTGACGATGATTTTTCGTTGTTTATATAGAAAATTCCTCACAACAACTTTTGTTGTCGTCACACTTGAGATGACAACATTTCTTTGTTTATATAGAAAATGCGTTGCAACAATTTTGCTGTCGTCGCACTTGCGACAACAACATTTCTTTGTTTTATATCACATCCGTCGCATGTATGACAAGAGTTCGTTGTTTATATAGAAAATGCATCACAACAATGTTTGTTGTCGTCGCACTTGCGATGACAACATTTCTTTGTTTTTATAGCACATTCGTCACAGGTATGAAAAGAGTTCATTGTTTATATAGCAAATGCGTTGCAATAATGTTTGTTGTTGTCACACTTGCGATGACAACATTTCTTTGTTTTTATAGCACATATGACGCAGGTATGACAAGAGTTCGTTGTTTATATAGCAAATGCGTCGCAACAATGTTTGTTTTCGTCGAACTTGCGACGACAACATTTCTTTGTTTTTATAGAACATCCGTCGCAGGTATATTATTATTGTCGAAATTGCGATGACAATTATTAATTTACAAAAAATATTAAAAAATTATTTTAGGCTACAATTTTAATATTAATATTACCATATTAATAACTATCAATAGAACTCTATCTCCAAGTTCATTCTCAAAACTCATATTGTTCTACAATTTTCCTTAAATGAAGGCATATACCTTCTTTGACTTATCAACCAATCCTTGAATCTATGTAAGAGGTTGGTGGGGAAAGTATTTGTTGGAAGGTTTACAGTTGGGAGTAAGCTTGTCATTGATGGGAAGAACAATGATGGCAAATATAAGCATGATCAGCAGTGCAGTGATAATGGAAGAGTAAAATCCATTTTATAATTTTGGATACCGGAAGTTGAAGTGTCGAAACACTTCACCACCGAAGTGGTGAAATCGCGAAGTGATGAAATCACAAGGTGGACGAAATTGCGAAGCGGTGAAATCGCGAAGGTGGACAAAATCACGAAGCAACAAAATCACGAAGTGGCGAAATCGTGAGAAGATCTGGGCCGTAGGATCTGGGGTATCTACGAAGGCTCAATAGCTGTTAGATATGGTGAAGCTGCAAGGCGGATAAGTCCAAGAGTCATCCAACTCCCCAAAACTGTGAAGGAATCCTGACCGTCCATCGGGGACAGTCGTGGACCGTTGATCAAGAGGACGCCTGGCGGAAGATCGTCATGTTGCTGACTAGAAAGTCAAAGGAATGGGGTTCCCTAACTTCTTGAATTCGCGATATGCAAAATCGCGAAATAATCTCAACCGTTAGATCGAGGCCAAATATGGACCGATGATCAGGCACAATGAAGGCTCGTGGAGTTGCGAGGTCCTGATAAAATCTTGACTGTTGATCCAAGAGGGACGCATGGCAGAAGATCAGAGCATCTCAAAACTCCATCTTGGAGTTTCGCGTATCGCGACTTGGAGTGATGAGAACCTCCATCACAGGAATCACGAGATGCAAACTCACGATAAGATCTGGACCGTCAGATCACCAAGGGTTCTAGACCATTGATCTAAGCTCCATCTCAGAGCTTCACCTATCACGACTTGGAGTGACAAGAACCTCCATCTAAGGAACCATGAGATGCAAATTCATGATAAGATCTGGACTGTCAATTCACCAAGAACGTGGACTGTCAATCTGAGCTCCATATCAGAGTTTCGCCTATCGCGACTTGGAGTGACGAGAACCTCCATCTAAGGAACAGTGAGATGCGAGATCATGATAAGATCTGGACCATTGGATTTATGGATATTTCAACCGTCGATCAGACTTGATGAAGTTTATAAACTCGCAAAATATGAAGTGCCTTTTTGGCACAGCCTGTGGTCACCACCGGTGATCACAAGAAGGGAAGGAGTCAGTTCAGATAAGCTCTGTTTCAGGGTTTCAGGGATCACGACTTGGAGAGTCGAGATGCCTCATCTCCAGATTCACGAAATGCGAAATCGCGAAAGCACTTTATGCATAAGCGCGTGTTCTCAGCTGGTGGTCACACCATCGAAGAGCTGAAGAGAAGAGTACATGCAGACAAGCTTCCTTTCTGCGTTTCGGGGATCGCGACTTGGAAAGTTGAGAAACTTCACAACGGAATCAATGAAAAGACGAAATGCGAAATCGTGAAAAGCACATTATGAACAAGCACTTGGTCATAGACATGGTCATATAAAGGAAGGAGCCAATGCATAAAAGATTCATTTCGGAGTTTCAGAACTCGTGACATGGAGACTCAAGATGTCTCATCGCAGAATCTCCAAATTGCGAAAGTGCGAAACAGGTAAATAACGCAAGAAATCATCGGATTTAATCCAATGATGGAGGTGAACATGAGCACGATCGGAGGGCTAATGTTGATCCTCACAGTGTAACTGCTAGAAACCATTGATGGTTTCTACGAGAGGATGTGAAGAGACTTCTGTGTGATTTCCAGAGGAGCTGAAGAGTTACATGGAATTTGCCAGTGGAATGAAGACGATTCGTGGAGGAAATTGATAGCTGGATGAGGGTTGGAGCTCGTAACTGAAATAGAAAGGATGAGCTCAACTGTAACAGAGAAGATGAAGAGTCTCAACTGCCAGAGAGAAAAAGGAATCTCGACATAACACCTAGTGATGATAGACACAGGGGTTGAACTGCTAGAGAAGCTGAAGAATTGCGATGATGATCACTCAAAGCACTTGAGATGTGGATGATATTGGCATGGTATGAGCATGCAGAGGAATGGTGAATACTGCACGCATAAGATGCACAGAAGCTATATATACATGGTACAAAGAAGAGATGTTTTTTGCTATTGGAGTTGTTGAAGGTGATTCATGTGTGAAGGAGGAGGGAAGTGCAGCAGCTGAATTGAATAGAAGAGGAATTGTGCAATGAATGGAAATGGCGCACAAAGAATAAAAGGCAGAAGAACAGACAATGCAAGTCAGGTGTGCAAGAAGGCAGTGAGGCAGACAAAGCAACGAAATGTAGTAGAACAATGATGTGACTGGTAAGCTGTTATTGAACACTATATCACTGTAATAGGTTTCAGTATTTCATATTCATAATCTAGGGTGGTAGGGAGGTGCTAGGGAGCACTGTTGTCCTCTGAGGTTCAAGTGGGTGCTTGAACACAGGGAGTTGTAGCTTCCTTCTAGTCGGTTCTAGAGTAACTAGGGAGTTGGTGCTAGAGAAACCAGGGAGTTGGTGCTTTCTTCTAGTGGGTGCTATAGAAAAATAGAGAGTTGGTGCTCTCAACAAGTTTCAACTTGCAAGACAGAGGTTGTAGCCTCACAATGAGTTGGTGCTCATATGTATGATAATGTAAGGAATGTAAATAATACTTATCATATAAAGAAGAAGAGGTTTTTACCCTGTATGGGTTTCCTTGGGAAATATCTGTCTCTGTGTTTCTCATATATGTGACTGATGTTGAATGTGCCATTGTTTATTTCCCTGCATGATCCGGATTTTATGAGCAGAACGAAATGAATACAGATTATTAATAGGTGCTTAACACGAAAATAACAAAGATACAGTAAAACTGGTTTTCTATTAAATAACGAAATAAGCTGAAACTGTAAAAATGCAGCGGAAACAAGCT
>ML799553.1:217521-230117 GCA_009831015.1 Picea engelmannii
GTGTTTTGGATTGTGGAGGTGACCACCCTTCAAACCTGCATTTTTCAAAGACATTAAAAGGTTAAATGACTGAATAATAGCTAAACATCTATGACCACCCATATTGCTCGATTATGTCATCGCTCTATGATTTCAATGTTCAAATTGTTACATCTGCATTCTCAATCAAGGTATTCAACATGTTTATGGATGGAAACAATTCCTCTTTGTATCCCACCTTGTGGAATCACAAGACCTTAAAATTGAAATCCTTGGGTTCCTGTCCTTGGCTTATTTTTCTTCTCACAATAATTTGTGAAAGGTTCAACATCATTGTACATATCATAGAGGAATGAATAAGTAGGCTTTGATGCAATGTTGAGTATCAACACCATGTCCATGACACAATGAAAAGAATGGTAATGCTCTTTGTCATGTGAGACACAATGAAACATGTCACAAGACTTTCAAAGTTGCATATATCATGTCACAAGATTTTGGAAGTTGCATCATTAAGAGACGTTGAAATTATCATTAAGTGTATAACAAAATTACATTCACAGATATATACAAGCCATATAAATATCCTTGTGTATATTATCAGCTATATAAAGTACATCTAACTGTCTTATAAAATTATTACATAACATCATGAATTTCTTTTAGTCTTCTTTTTTGCTTTCCAGTTCTTAAGCAAATCATCCATGTCCATGTCTTCATTTACTGGGTGCTCTTCAGTAGATGATGTTTTTTCAGTCCTTTCATGCCAAGTATGTCTAGTCTCACACCCACAGCGTGGATGCTGCTGTGAGGGGCCATCACCTAAGAAAATAAAAAATATTAAATTTATATGGCAAATTTTTAAATATCATTGAAGTAGTTCATTAATATTAAAAAAAAACTTTGCAATGTAATTATTTACCTGGTCCTCTAGTTGGCACCGTTGGAATGGCTGTCGGCTTGTTCACCCAATATTCAGGTCGAGGATGATCATCTATGTCATTCTCTACCATTGAAATGTCAAAATTTATAAGTACAAAATTATTAAGTATATGATTAATATATAGACATTTTACTGTCGTGGGCCTCAGTCACAGGAACATCTCAGGGCTACACCTCACTAGAATGGGGTTGCACCTCACTGGGATGGGGCTACTGGGGAGCACCATGATCTTATGGCTACATTTCACTATCAACTGTTTGTTGTTCAGTACTAATGATTTTGTTGATAGTGCTTCTCCCCTGATTAAAACAAAGTAAGACATTAAATTATGGACAATATCAAACATTTACATATTTTATAAGTAATGAAAGGTTAATGTGGACTGATTTTATTTTACCTTATCCCACAAATTGGATCTTGGGGTCTACCCCATGCTTTTCCTATGATCAACCACGACTTTATAATCATACTTGTAACCAAGTTGGAGGTCTTCCTCCGTGGTTTCAGTTCCGAAGTCGTCACCCTACATTGCATAAGGGTATGGTTTTTTAATGTTTTTGGCTGCAATTACCTTAAAGTTGTAAGGTGGTACAAATAATATTCTTAAGATGTTTGGGTACTTACGATTCGTGACTGTAACCTCGAGTAGCCACCCTGGTCTAGCTTGTGTTTGGCCATGTTTGGCAATCCTTTCTTTGGTTGCCTTCGAAGTGTCAGGCAACCTATCATCAAAATTTTCAAGTATGTTATATATAACCATGCTTTTATTTAGAACTAAAGAAAAATAAAGCTAATATTGAATTCAAAAAATTGTAATTTATCTTGGTGTACCAGTTATTTGTTTTCCTGATTTTTTCAAAATCTTCTCTTTTGCATCATCAATGATCGCCTTCCACTCCCTCTCTGGAATTGAGGGAGGATGATCATACCTATGATTTCTTGCCAAGCTTCATCTATAAACATCCCATGTATATTTTAAATATTCACCCGCTGCAGATGTGACCGCTTTTGTATTGAACATGTCTACACCAAAGAGGCCTTCAAGATAATCCATAAGTTCCATTTTGAGGTTGGAATTATGGAAATTCAACCTCATGGTTAAGGTTTCCCCAAAAATAGACAAGGTCTTTCTCTCTACGTGCCTATAAAAAAGGTCGTTTCCTACACACAAAAAGATATGATCATTAATTTAAAATTAATAATATAAATGATTTCTGTATGAGGACAACATTAAATGATTAAAATATGAATTAAAAATACCTGGGAGTCTTGATTGTTTTAATGGAATTCCATTATCGTTGACCAAAAATGTTCACGGAGGGGTCCCCGTGCTTGTCACACGTCTAGCTCCAGGAAATGAAACCATCTCAACCACATCACTATGATCCTCATCTCTTCCACCATCTCTAGACTCTGATCGAGGTGTGGATGCCTGCCGATGTGTGTCATGGCTCCCATCTAAATGAGGTATGGAAGATGGAGAAGTAAATAGTGCTCTAGCAGCTGTATTACCGCCTGCATCAGGACTCTGTAGCGTCTTTGTAGCGCCACTACTACCAATCCCGGGTTGAATAGGCTCCAAATATTCCTTTATAAAAAAGAAAATGTTTTTTCATGAGATAATGTAAAAGTTAAAGAACAAAGTATCATAATTGAACATATGAGTGCATTAAAAAAAAATGTAAATTATGGTTATTACCTTATATGTGTTAAGTTGTGACATAAGGAGCTTGATCCTTTCTTTGATGTCAAGAGTTTGTTCTGGACGATCTAACAAGCTAACAAGTTCCTTGTTAGCTTTAATGATATTGTTTTTTAATAAGAGGATCAGATCAATGCAAGAATAAAACCCCTCCTCATCGGCAGAATCATGATCCACATGGCCTTCTAACTACATATAATTTCAGCAAAAACAATGTTATTTCAATAAAATTATATATGAAAATAATAAAAACAACGTAAAATGAAAGTGAAAATTGATAATCATTTACATGTTCTACGGCTGACCCTTTTCCATGATCATCCTGCCACATTAAAATATAATTAGAACCCCCAAATATTTATAAAATTGTTAATGATAACAAAAAAACAATGTTAAAGATAATATTTACAACAATGTTAAAGATAATAAAAAAATATAATGCAATAAGTAGAGGTTTCTTAAAGAGGTGTTGCATAAGAACTTACACACTATTAGTCGATGTTTCTATTCGATTCAAATGGTAAGCCACTAATAAATCTTCCCCGGGAGATATCTATTTTATTGTGCACAGGACTACCTGATTCTCTTCACGTCCCTCATATATTCAATTCATTTTTTTGTTTTTTATCCTGGGTCATGTGCTATTTATAAACCCTGCGATATTGTTAGAAGCTTTACGCCTTCCATCAATATAGATAGTCCCTCCCTTATTTTTTTCCTTGTTTATTAGTTGTATATAATTTGCGTTGAGTGCATATCTCTGCATACTTCGCATGTACTGGACCAACCACATCCAATCATTATAATTGTAACACGGTCCGACATAATCCATCAATTTAGTTACTATATTGTATTTTAAAATTATTCCACCCATGGGAAATAGCCCCAAGCCATGCAGGGAGGGTGGTGCAATGCGATATGTCCTATTGTTGATAATGAAGTCAACATCTATAGGAGGTAGTTCCTTAGGTACCCATTGCTTCACTAGATGCTTATACCTGAGTGGAACATCTATGTCTCCTATGCTCTCATCATCATAAGAGCATGATCCTCTTTCAGCAAGAAAAAATTTCATGCGTCTACAAAATTTTATTCTGACTTTTTCACCTCTGGTCCTTATTTGCTTATCATATCTACTAGATGCAGTCACATTTCCAGCCTCTATTTGTCCTAAGATTTCCTCACTCGATGAAGAAATATCTGACAAGTACCTATTTGGTTGTACCTTCAGTTGCATGTGCACGTGTTGTTAGTTAGTAGTCCATGATCATATTCACAGTTGTAAGTAAAAATTGTATATCTTTAGTTTTGGATGCACAATTAGACTAGGGTGCAATTACCAATATTAGTGGTCAACCACCTAATTTACTGTGATATCCCTCTTGATTTTGGACATATTAAGGACATATTAAAAATGTGAAAACACTAAGGACATGATAAATTTATCATATGGATCTAAGAAAAAAATAGTATTAAGGTTGTTGTTTGTTGGATTTGTGCAAAATGAACCTAAACAAAAAATTCCCACTTGAACTTGAGAAATGCCATAACTTCTAGAAATGGTATAGAAAAATATAAATACTAGACTAGGATAACCCAATTAGGCACCCTCTACTCAAGGAAGAGGAACCACATGACACAAAATGCCTCAAATGTTTGCAAAACCCCATGTGTTGCATTTTCAACTCCCACAAGGCAATCCTAAACCCAAATACTATAGGGAGACAATAAAAGTTTTGTAGGAATCAAAGAAACCTAGGGTTGAACATGGGACATAACAACATGAAACCCATATCACATACAAAAAGAAAACACACAAGGATAGATCCAAACCAAAAAACATGTTAACAAGGAAAACACATACTTTTCTATGTGCTAAAGACAAACTCGAAAAGAAAACACATATGGAAAAATCCAATTTGAAGAACATTGTCACAAGGAAAACACACCCCTTTCTATGTGCCAAATACCAACAATTCCAACCAATCTACCAGTGTATGCAAGAGGTAGCAATGAAACTACCCACAATCCTATGGAAAAACAACCCTCCTCGATGAAATGTTTTACCACATATCGACAACCACTACAAAACACCATAATCGAGACCAAACCTAAGAGAGGAATAGAAAACATGGAACAACAGCCAAATTCCAGAGTGCAACATGATCACCAAGACAACCACAACAAAAAACCATAACCGAGACCATAAGCATGAAACCCATGGGAAACATAGAGCACCCACAAAATTTTAGGCTATGCCAGAATGAGCACAATTCATGGCCCACTAAATTCTATAGTACACCACGATCTCTAAGAAAACCACGACCAATCACCATATTAGAGACCAGATATAGGAAACTCTATAGTGCACCACAACAACCAAGATAACCACAACCATATATCATAGTTGATAATACATCTAAAAAACCCATGACAAGAACACACCACCCACCAAATTCTAGGCTACACCATGATAAGCACATATGACCAAATCCCGACAACAACAAAAACACATTCTAAACCATATTGCATGATAAACCTATGGAATTAAATAAGGAATTAAGGGTGGCAAGGGAAGTGGTGGTAATATAGGGTATCTACCTAATCCATGTTGCATGATAAGTGACACATATTCCACATGCATTTGGCTGCATGGGCATCATTCATGAAGATGTTATGATGATTTTTTTTTTTCTTTTAGTATAAAAAATAAGGGGAAACACATTCCCTTAAACCCTACCTCCCCATCATCTTAACAAATGACCCCACCATTACATACTTAGCACCTTAGGACCTCAATCTCAGATATTGACAATACAAATGGAGGTCACACTTAGGGATTTATGGTAGACCTAAATGCTATTCATAAGGATATTATGATGAAATTGTTCGTTTGTATATTGAGAGGAATTGCAACACATTAATGGTTTCATAAAGATTGTCCAAGGGTTGTGTATTCAATTTCAAGTTTCATCAAATCCTTTTGCAGGATTTTGTGATTGTGAGTAGGCTCTTGAAGAATTCTACGACAAGGATTTTTTCTTCAACATTGCATGGAAGGAAGGAAGAAAATTGATGACACTTTGCAAGCCTATCAAATAATCCCATGGATATACTTTCCAATAAGTTGGTTGAAAGGTATAAGGCAATAAATTATTGGTCGATGTTGTAGAAACAAAATACCTTCAGAGTGATGATCAACCCATCATCTTATCTAAAGAGTTGTCAGAGCATCATGTAGTAGGGGAACAACCCCTAGTCACCTCCATCCTTGCAACAAGCTCCACTTCTACCAAAGGATTTGGGCCCCTGTCATATGAAGATGCCATTTCTACACTAGAAGAACAATTGCATGACAAATATGAGGAAGAGGGTGGCCATGTTTATGGTGATCTAATCAAATCAAAGTTTGATCACATGCTTGAGATTGAATAACTATGGTTTGATGCCCCTTTGAATTTGATGGTGGTAATATGATCCAAACTAATCCTCATGAGGACAACCCATTATTTCTAGATTTCTAACTCCCTGGGGTTGATATCATGGAGTTGGAACACTTTCCTGATGTTGAAGAAGCTCTTCTTGATTATGCTAGATGATGATCAATGCAATGCAATGGTCATCAAGCCTATAGTGCAATAGTCATCAAACCTATGTGTGTTTCCTGCCATGGAGTAAAGTTTACCAACAGGCTGGTGAGGTACACAATGGTGTAAATGATCGTGTTTCTCCTTGTATATGCAATATAATCCTTTAGGATCACATTAAAAAGGTAAGTATGGCCTATCACGGAATGTCTATCCTCAGCCTGGATTAACTCCATCGCAAGAAGGACGTGTGAGGCTAGATCAAACCATTTATCATCACACACGAGAATGAAGAAGCGAGGGATCTCAAATTTGATCTTCTAATTACCTATTCAAATGATGGTCCTCTACTTGCAAAATTGGGCTATGAGAAGTCTCGAATGGTAAATCTGCATCTCCAACATGGTAGTGAACAATATTGTAGGCATGGAATAATGGCATAATGTTGGATAGATACAATTTGGATGCACAAGTAGAAATGGTAGGTGATGACATGGTAGCCAAGGTTAAACAAGGAGAATGCAACATTGCACTCTTGTGTCTCAATCTTCAAAGATTCAAGGTTTTTAACAAGGAGGCACGCCATCAAGTTTATACCTTTAAATGCCTTGGTAAGAACTTACCTTGGACACTTGAACCTCATATGGCTTCAATTCAATTCATTTATAAGGATTCCTTATCTTTTGTTCATAATGTATTCTAGCAGGTATACCCTATACTCCCATCATTGTTTCAAATTTTGGAAAACAAGACTTGGAGAGTCGACAAACAAAGAAGATGCATCGGTCATACAAGGATATAAATACTCAGGATATGTCTAGGAAAAATATATTAAATAGTTGCAAATCTTCTCGTGGACAACAATTCATGCATGGAGACATCTTAGAGCTATTGTGGAAGGATTGTTTTCCTGGAAAGTTTGATTATGCCATCCTGAACTTATAAAATGTTCACCATTTTCTAATTCTTTAACACAACACCAAGATCTGGCTGCCAGGAACTTCGGTGTCAAATTAATATTAGATGAATTACTGTCTGGAATTCTTAGGAGACATCATAATGATGAAATGTTGGAAAATGTAGGGTTAACCTTTGAGGATGAATGGTCTGAATGTGTCCTTTATGCTACAGGAAAAATCACAAGGATTCTGGAAAGATTTGAAGTTGAAAATGTGACATTTGCTTACAACCCATGTGACCAAGGAAAGATTCTAAATTACATCATTCGTGTGCTAAAGTTTCAACCTTTTACTTTGGGATCAAAGACAAATTTGACACTACATGTATATGAACAAAAATATGATGGTAACAAGACATAAATTCTCGGAAGGCAAGAGGAAATTATGTGGTATTATAGAGTTTACAAAAACCCTCTTCAAGAGTGGATAGACATATTTTTTAGCATATCATTTCCATTGCTGCATCCACCTAATGGAATCTTTCATTCATATATACTTAGTTTACTATTCATGCCAACAATGATATATATTCCAACATACAAGCATTCAAACTTTGATATTTCCCTATTTTTCACAATAACTAAGCACATGGGAAAGGGACACTGTACTTTTGAGGACCTAAGATGGTTTCATTGGCTCACTTCTTGCATTTGGCTACATGGGAATCATTCATGAAGATGTTATGATGGTTTTTTTTTGCATTTAGTATAAAAAATAAGGTGAAACACATTCCCTTAAACCCTACCTCCCCATCATCTTAACAACTGACCCCACCATTACATACTTAGCACCCTAGGACCTCCATCTCAGATACTGACAATATAAATGGAGGTCAAGACTAGGGAAGAGGGAATTGAGGTGGATAAGGTGGAGGCTGTGATTCCTCGACCCAAGGAGAAGAAACGATATAAAGGCAAAGGTGGCCTATACATGTCAAAAGGGAGCGAGCAGTTGAGAGTAAATTAATTGTTAAGTAACAAATACAAGAGTTGTTATTGATTCGTAACCCATCATTGAGTTCTATAAATATGGGTTTCATTGAGTTCTATAAATATTTCAATTTTGTAAAGGTTTTGGAAATTAAACCTCATAGCATTACAATATTCTTATTCCCTAAGTGACTCACGACTCTTTTTCATAGAATATAGACAAAGGGATATGGATGTCTATGTATACCATCAAATATCCATGATGTAGGGAACCTCGACATCAACATATTTGGGACCAATTAAAATATTCCACATATACAAGGGAGACAAAGAAGGGAGTTGGTTTGGATAATAAAGGGAAAATCAAAAAGACATGTGGCAGGCTCAGAAATTGCCATGTCATTATCCAAATAATGAAATGGAAAAAATCCTCCAACCAACACCTAAACTATCTCAACCCAACACAACTGCTATGTAGAAATCCTTCACATCTAGGTTCATGTAGAAATCTCTCTACCTTGTTGTTGTTGTTACCTAGCTTGTTAAAAATATGAGACTATTAGGATTCTGGTAAAAGAATAGTCCATGTCAGAAAAATTCAATTATGAGTGTAGGGGTGTTCAAAGATTATACTAGATGAGAATAAAGCTATGAGGAATGGCCAATCTGGATACCGATCCTTATTTCCTAAATGAGCAATGTATTAATGAAGAGCTTTGTGTGCATTTAAAACTATAAAATTCCCACTCAATTATTTTTTGTCTTTTTCTTGGTTTTACTGTGTTGGCCTTTCGTCAAACAATTTTCCACTGAAATGTTTATAGAGGTTGTTATGAATTTACTCATTGCTGTAGCAATTTTATATGAATTCCTTAGTGTGGAATTTTGACAAACACTTGGACTGTAGGATATTTCACACTGTTTGACTGCCCAATTTGCAGTTATGGTATTTTAGATGGATTATTGAAGTGTTTTAGATGGTTGGCATAGATTTCATGTTATCCCTCTGATAACATTGTGACCAGGAAAACCTTAGGAACAAAAGTTCAAATTCGAATATTCCCTAACTCAAATATGAAGAATATATAATTCAAACATGGTGCCCTAGATCATATATATAGAATATATCATTCAAATGATGATGCATGTGTGCCCTAGACTTTTCAGAATGAAAATTTTGAAAAGGGCAGAGTGAGGAAAATTTACCGGAATGGAAGTCATTGTTTGTATAGTTCGCTTCTTTGTCGTTCTTTGTCTCTATGGCTCCTTGGTGGGGTCACTACGTCTCTTGTTACAGGCCGCGTCTCTGTGGCGTCTATCTCTTTTTCATTTGGCAGCTAGGTGGGGTCTCTGTCTGGCTTTGTGGATCGTTTGGCAGGGGATGCAAGGTCGAGGGTTTTTCTTGGCAATGGATGTAAGGATCAGGATGAATCCGAATGGGATCGGATGAATGGGGTCGGGATGAATGAAAATGGGATGAGGTCAAGTTCGAATGGGATGGGGTCGGTCGAACGGGGTCGAGATGAATTCAAATGGGGTTAGGGGTCGTAGGGTTTTGTTCGAATGGAGAATATATATATGTTAGATATGTAACATATATATGTTTACAATATATAAAATATTTTCATTTTAAAAATATTTTTTATATTATATGTAATATTTTATATTATATGTTATATGAATATATTATATAATATATAGTTTTTGTTCATGATATCAACAAGTTCCCCTGGTGCAGAGCTTGGTGGTAGTAGCAAATATTCAAATGAGAACTTTGAAGAGTGAAGTGGGGAAATGTTCCATGTGAACATCACTTGGACACGGGTTAGTCGATCCTAAGCAATGGGGAATCCTTGTATCAAGGGTCCACTCTACATGAACATCGAAATAAAATTGGGTTAATATTCCTGAATCG
Source organism: Picea engelmannii (assembly GCA_009831015.1). Classification (NCBI taxonomy): domain Eukaryota; kingdom Viridiplantae; phylum Streptophyta; class Pinopsida; order Pinales; family Pinaceae; genus Picea; species Picea engelmannii. The sequence goes on from ML799553.1 coordinate 227,536, forward strand.
AGACATGGTGGTGGACGACAATGTTAGGAAATATGGAGATGTCATAGGGGGCCTGAGAAGAGTTATCTTTTCTTTTTAATGACTTTCCCACCCTGAAATCGGTTCAACCAGAGATAGGGTCCAACATCTGGAAGAGCACCACACATCTTGCAGTGTTTGGTGCCCCCTTGAAGGCCATTGAAAATATGGAGAACCGAGTACCATCCATGCCCAATCGTACTCATATATGCCTCCTTGGATTTTTCAATGCCCACTAGGTTAGCAATCTTGATGAGAGAATATATACCTTGGGCTACTTGTTTTCTCTTGCCTCTAGACCAATTTGTTAGTGTTCTAAGAAGAACTAAGTTGTTATTCTCTTCTCCACTAACAACAACTATGCTAGTGAGGTTCATGTCGGGAAGCATCTTCCTTGGATACAGATGATGCTTGATCAAATTGGTCTTCCTCCACAAACTCATTCCACCTTTGTGACAATCAAAGTACCATTGAGCTTATTCATAATCCAATGAATCATCAGAAGACAAAACACATGGATATTTGGATGCACTAAATTTGGCAACCTCATGCTCAAGGATAGCTTGTGCCAATCTTTGTTCCTTTAGTAGATCAACAAGTAGATATCTTCACCAAATATATTATAGATCCCTCCTTCACCAATCTAATGGGATGCATTAGTATAGGAGCATTTCCATTAAAGGGCCCTATAGAGGTGATATTTGGTGTCAACATGGCATATGGAGTACACCATTATGAGATTTTGTGCACTAAGGACGGGTCTCATGGATTTGGCCATGTTCATGGGAGAAAAATAAGTGCCTTAGTCCTAAATTAATCTTATAGGGTTTCAAGGTCATGAAAAAGTCCTTAAACCACCACAAAGGGCATCTACGAGGAATATTTTCCCTTTGAGTAAGATATTATAGCCATTAATTGCACAACAAGGGTGGGTCTTAAGGAAATGAATGTACAAGGGAGGAAATTTAAATATTTATACCATAAATGAAACTTATTTGGCTCATGGGCCATGAACAAGGCATGAAACCATGAGATAATGCCTCTAAATGATATCTTTGGCCTTCAAGTGGAATATGGGAGTCAAACTATACAAATATTAGTTTTGTTCAATGCATCTATACATATCATTCGAGCCCCATGTTCATCCAATTGGTAGTTGGGTTAGTTGTAAGTCGCCCTGGTATTTCATCCCATCATATGGATAGTCCTTGATATGTATCATGATCTGATCCAATGTGTGAAAAAATCAAGGTGAAACACATTCACTTAAACCCTACCTCCCCATTATCCTAACAACTGACCCCACTAACTGACCCCACTATTACATACTTAGCACCTTAGGACCTCCATCTCAGATACTGACATGTGGTTGAAGCATGGGTATGTTCTTGAAAGAAAACACATAGTACTACCCCAAAGTCATAATTCCACCATTATTAATTGTGATAGGAGGTGATTTGGTGCTTTAGCACCATCAGTAACATCTAGGCCCACCCACAGTATGTCATAGCAAGGAATTTCTTTATATGCATCGTCAATTCACTAGATATCCTATGGGGTGCATGTAGAGTCATTAAAACCCCTAACTTCCATCACCCAAACCCTTAGTCAACTAAAAACCCTAACTTCCAGCACCAATATTCATCCTCATATTATCCATAGGGGAATGGCAAACCACTAACCCCTCTAATATCTTTCACACCTAATTCCTATAGCCCAATCACATAATCTTTATAACCCTTGAACATTATATCATAACCAATTTAATTTTCATTTACTATCAAGAAAGTACCATAACCCTTGTCCCCAATAACCCTTAAACCCTAAATTATATAACTGCTAACCCTTGTAATCTCTAACCTCGAACTCTTATAACCCCTTATCCCTAGAAGATGTAACTGATATGATCCATAACCATTATAAGTTGTGTCACATGTTTCATCCTTAACCTCTATAAAAAATAATCCATAACCCGTACATTCCATAACAATTGTAAGGATTATCAAATAATAACTATATACACTAATGTATGGAACCCTAAACCCATAACCTCTATAACCCTTAACCCTTTTCATCCCTAATGTTTAATCCATATCCCTTATAATCTGTAACCCTTGTAACTATAATTTTTAATACTATTACGTACAACCACTATTACTGAGTAACCATCTAACCCCTAAGAACCTATGGCCATTAACCCTTATAATCACTATAATTTATTTCCCCAAACGCATTTGACTCATAACCACTACAATTTTTAGAATCCCAAACCCCTAAACCAGTGAAAATTTAACCCTAATCTTTAACCCTTATAACCCCAAACATGTACATTAACTATTACATCTATGCATTATTAGTACTAGTCTATCACCTATGTTAACCCTAATCACTTATAACCTCTATAATTTCTAACTTATAAACTCCAAATAGCTAAAGCCTAACTTATTAACCCTAAGCACCTAATACCTATATCTCACAAACATTAATCCTTATAATACTCAAACCATATAACCACTTTACTCCATAACACTATAACCCTTATCATCCCTAACACCTAACCCTTA
>ML799553.1:239831-280435 GCA_009831015.1 Picea engelmannii
AAAAATTGAAACAAATGAAAATGTTAAATTCAAAAAATTAATGTAAACAAATACCTGGAACAATCATTGTCAACATTATGTGCTCCCTCTTTATTGACATCCAAGGAGGAATGTTATTGTTGATAACAAAAGTAGGCCACACTGAGTAAATAGACCTAAGCTCTCTGAATGTATTAACATCGTCAGCTGCCAATGAAAGCCTAACATTACGAGGTTCATCTTTGAAATCTTCACATTTTTCCTATATTTCCCTAAATGCACAACCATCGACAGGAATTCGAAGAACACCATCTCCACTTCTGTTACATGCATGGTAATCCATAAATTGTGCTATGCTTTCACACCTGAACAATCGCTGCAAACATGGAATTATGGGAATTTGACGAAGAACCTTTCGAGGCACCCTTTTTGTTATTTGATCAGTTCAATATCTACTGATAAGACATTGCAGACATTCAGTTTTCAAAGCATGTTGTCCATAATATATAATATGGTATTAGGACATTCATCTATAGTTTGATAATCCATTCCAATGTCTTTCATAATGGCATGCAAACCTCGATATGTGCAAAGTAAAATATTTGACGATGGTAACAAAAATCTACCTAACAATCTACAACATAAAAAACAACTAGTTAATGTAAGAATATTAATCGTAAATATTGCATTCTTATTTTACACATTAATTAACACTAAAAACAAATATAAAAAAATCAGCATTTATGTATAGTATGAGATGAAACACTTTACATACCTTAGTATCTGTGTCATACAATTGTTCGACAAATTATTCATAACCTTTAATTTCACTAGAAACAATGTAGCGGAGAGAATATTTGCTCTTGATCCTTCATAAAGTCATTTTTTTGCCTTTTCTAATAGAGGTTCATCATAAATACCAACATTTTCCCCATCCTCTTCTAGCTGCGAAAACAAATCTTGGATCATTTGATTTGTCCCATCATCTTATTCCATGGGATCATTAACTTGATTTGTCCCATGATCTTCTTCCATGAGATCCTCATTTTCTTGGTCATGATGATGTTCCTCATCTTGTACAACATCATTTCTACTAATACTTGGTGTAATATTCTGCGAAAAGTTAGAGGGCAACTCTAACTTTATAATTAGAAACAATCTTGCAAAATTAGTGTATACTATAACAAACATTCAAATAATATATATACACATATATAAAATTGACAAAATAAAAAAAAGATAATGAATATATAGCTAATTACCATGGGATGATATCCATTCGATCCGCCCTCAATGTGACCATATTTCCTGCAATTTTTTGTAGCTGTTGCAATTAAAATTCTTATGCGAAGTCTGAGGCAACAACTTTTACAAGGGAAATAACATATACCATCACCCTTTTCACCCACTTTACTTTTTTCCCCACCCCTAACAACATTCTGCGACATTTTTCCACACAAAACTACCTTTTCGGAACCGTCGTTGTTATAGAAAGATTGTCACAACATCTTTAAATCGTCAAATATTTATAGTCTGATTTTAGGTCACTATCGTCGCAATTGCGACAATATTGACCTAAAAATATTTCTTTTCCACCTATTTATTTTAAGTCATTTTTAACGGTCAATTTTAAGGTTAGGTGAGTCGTCTCTCTTGTGATGGAAAAACTACAGTCGTCGCTCTTGCGACGAACATTGACCATAAAAATTTAGTCAACCTACATGTGTCGAGATAGCAACGAATACGGGGTGGATTTAGAAAAATTGAACTTTTTCTCTTGCATGTTGCAATGAAAGAGTACTTTCGTCGCAAGTGGTCGTCACAAATGTTTCAATATGTAGTAGTGTTTCTTCTACAAATTTAACTAAAAATTCCTTTTGAAACTTTGTCCAACTAGTTATGGACCCTATAGGCAAGTTAAAATACCACGTGGATGCCAAATTCTCAGAAGTATAGGGGAAAATCCTACATACTACATCCTCATGTTGGACATTCATCAATCTAATGGCTAGTATGAATTTTTTGATATGGTCTTCAGGAAATCCCGAGGTTTCAGGGTTGAATTTAGGGAGTAACTTTTTTGGATGTCGGGGAAGGTTATGTACTCATTTGGGGATTGCCAGAGCATCTCTAGCCAACCAAGGTTGATTATTCTGAGGTGGGTTTCCTCGTTCTTCATTATGATCATTGTTATCTTGCATGTCGTCTGACTCCGAAATTGAGCCTTCTGAGTTAAACCCTTCTTCTTCAGATTCAAAATCGTTGGGCTCAAAGCAGTTACTAGCTAGTGTTTCAGTGATTAGATTGAGGGGATGTTCAATCTCAGTGAGGGAGAAATCTATCAGGTCTTCTACTGTGTGAAACAAAACTTGGTCGGGGTTGTTGACCACTGGCATGCTTACTTGTTTTCTATAAGTAAGTAATGAAGCTAAGGGTAGTGCTCTAGTTTTTCGGGCGTAAGCTCTTATGATTCTTCTAAATTGGTTCAAATCCTCATGGGGAAGAGCATAAGGTATTTTAGGGAATAAATGTTCTTCCTCTTGCTGGGGTGAGTTACTTGTTTCAGGAGTACTCAATGTGTGTGGGTTGTCTTGAGAATGACTAGACATGCATGTGGGTTGTTTTGAATCTATAGTTTGTGTGAAATATTATATCATAAATATTTTTAGCCATTCATTCATGAGGCCCTCCTTCTAGCGCCACTTCTGTTGAGGGGTCCTAAATCCCTTTAACTTGACAGCAAGAACCAAAACCGCCACTCAGGCCCAATTAGACTCTACAACGTTTGATAGTGGAATGGTTCTCCACATTTGTCGACCCGGCCAAATAATCGATAGGATTTATGTAGTGATTGAAAGGATATATCCTCATGAAAATTCCTCCATTTTAAACATTCTCTTTTGTATTTTCTTTTAATAGGTGGGTTTGCTAAAAGATCTGTGCTGCTATAAACCAACTGGGTAAAGGGGAAATATTAACTACTGAATAAGGTTGAGCTTGGGATAACCCTTGTGCTCCAACATGCAGACAAATACTTTCATACCTGTGACAAGCCTAACACTAATACATCAACTTGCTGGTATTTTAATTATTGACTGAGATGCAATTATCGAAAGAAAACATACATGCAATAAAATGATGGCAAGAAAAATAGTTTCCTTATCTCTAACCATTAATCACGCATTAACACAACGATTTGATTTACATCATTAGAGATAAGAACTATAAAAATATTGAATCAACTAACTTATCAATAGATTCAGAAAGTTTTACTCATTACAACATCCATTCATGAGATAAAGTCATAAGTAATTCCTCCTTATGATCCAATCACACATGCCTTTGATGTAAAACAAAAATTTGTCCTCGCTCCTAAACAAGACTTCTCAATTAAGGTAGTTCCTAAATAGTTATTTACAATTCCAAAAATGAGGGTCTTTTCCAAAACCATCAACCCTTTCTAAAAGGTTGATGCTCTTATTTATAACAAATTATTAACTAAAAATAACTACCCAAAGTGCAAGCTAAGTAAAACAAAACATCGCCACATGGCGCTCCCATCTCTCTGTCTTCTAAGAGTCATCGAATGGTTTCACTGAAGTGGATGACTCTTCTCATACTCTGACCATTTGACAAATAGTTCCTCACATATGTTAGCATATAAGAATCTATGTTGGTTCATTGGGGCCGAAATGATCTCCTTTACTTCCACTACCCGTGCCCGATACTTGACTATTTTGACACTTAACTACTGTAACACTATCCGAGCCTTGATTGGGTGTTCCATGAACTATTGTACTTGTCTTGGCACCATGTTTTCCACCTTTTCTATATCTACAGTCCACGCCAAGTCTTGTTCTGCATGTTGTTTGACTATGTCATGCAAGTTGACAAAGTCCTTGGGTGAGTCGAATTCTGGGAGCCCGATGTCTTTAATCTCCCGATTAATCTTGACCCAACTTATTTTGCAATCGACCATTTCTCTTGAATCTCCCACTGAGGTTATTGGGCCATTTTCACCCAGTATTCGACCATTTTCCTTATCCGATCTATGTTGTTGTCCCTTAGCACCTGAATGTCGTGCTCTTCAATGTCTCAACCCTTTTGAACCGCGCTGATGTAATCAATTCTTTCCACTGCTTGGTGGGCCTTATCGTACCATATTTCCACATATTTGCAGGTTGTTAGTGCCATAAGAGTGTCTTCTTGGAAGTCATCTATCCCTGCAGTAAAAAGGTGTCATTCATTTGTGAATCTGTTGTAGGCATATTGGAATTCACTTCTCAAAAATATCGTGGCCTGTGTGGAGTCCTGATAATATTTCCCCAAATGGCACAAATGCTCCAAATCCTTTAGCGCATAAACCAACTCCTCTTCATCTTTCCTTGCTCTATCTAGGGTGGCATATGTGATTGCCATCCCTACGTTGATAAGCTCGAACGTCTTGGCATGCTCTATGCTGATCAATTTCTCCTTTGTGGTAATGAGGATCGAACTTTCCAAAGTAAGCCTCCTTTTCTTGGTGGTTCTCTTCATGATGAATTTCCTCTTTCAGTCATAGGTGATTCCTTATATATCGGCAAACTCATCCACATGTTCAGGGATTTGTTGTTCTCCCCAAGTAAGAGTGTTTCCCAGGCTCCCAAAGGTGTATATCTATTCAAGACCGAGTTCCTGAACCTCTTCTGTATGTCCCGATGGCTCAACCTCTAGTTGTTTCTCATTGGGTGGTAAGGTATTGGCCAAAACCGAGGAATCAGTGGCAGGTTCAATACTTACTTGGTAATTGGCTGTTGAGATGTCGATTTCCTATTGTGGAATTTATTCTCCTTGTTCGCCCGATCCTAGCTCATCCCTAGAGCTGTCCATTAGGGTTCCTAGCCTGTCAGGAACCTGAATTCAAGTTGGCTCAGCCCTTCTAGTTTGGCTTGAGCAGTGTATTTCACAAGATAAAACCCTATATGAAAATCGTAGGGTATGAAGGCTCGTTTCTTGTCTTTGACCAATGTGGTGTTATATCCCTAAAGGATTGTCTGATAATAGATTTCTCCCACAACGAGTCAGTCTGGGACATGAGCAAGTAGGATATGTGGTGCTCCGGTGGCCCCTGACACTCTGGTGTAGGTTGAGTGTTCGTCTAAATACCAATGGCATACCTTTGCTCTCATTTTCTTGGCTGTCGCAGATAGTCTTGGGCATTACTTCTTAAAAATAATAAAATAAATGCGAGAGATGAATTCATCACAGATGAGTGCATAAGAATTCGTATACCTGTTCTCCCATCATATGATGAAGTAGACATGAAACGGGAGCTCCGCAACATGCCAACTTAGATCCATTTTGATGAATACGTTCCTTGCACACATGCCATTGAATAGGTATGAGGCCATGTAGAAAGTGGGTGCCTCTCTTTCCTTCGATGTTTGATCCTACTGTACACAGATGCTCAATTGTTTTGATATTATCGCTCCCTAGTTTGATATACTCCTGATGATCACTAATGTGTATGCCAAACGAATTCATGCATCTGAAAAATTGGAGCAATCCTTTTCTCCACATAGTCGACAAATGAGAGCCATTAAATATATGTATGGATCCCTTATGTTGATTGTTATGTACCATCCATTGCTCTGGTTAGTGAACTTCTTGTCCTCCTTCCACCATGAATCCATTAACCGACTTGTGTCATGGAATTCATAGAAATTCACCACAAAGTCTGTGTTGAGATACTCCTTGGGGTCCCTGAGCTTGTAGTATTTCTGGACTTCTATTAGGAGGAAAAATCTAACACATCCTCCATTCTCATCGTTGATCAAGCACCTTTACCCATATGTATGTTCGATGAGACATTTCAGAACTTCTATGCATGGGAAAATGGGGGTTCTACTTGCCACCATGTGTAAATATGACCGTCGGATGTTTGGGAACACCTAGTCATCGAGTTCCCTTACGTTCAGGTCGTTATGTGGGATATACTCTGGGTATTCTTCTTGGCTAATCTTGTTGAATATATCCCCCCACTGCGGGAGCGCTACCTTGGATCCAATGCTTACCTCTATATCACCAAAGTTCCGAGGCTGACCAAAATCTTTCCTTGTTTCTTTTTTGATGATAGGCTCCACCCTAGGGGCATACTCCAACTGCCTTGCGGTCCTTGCAGAAGAACCTTCACCTATCTCATCTTCTTTCATATTTGTTTCTCTCGGCGAGCGTCTAGTGGTTGGATTTCTTGGTGGCATCTTACCTGTAGCTATAACATAGTTTAGATATTGTGCAATAAAATCGGGTGCGCATATATAAATTATAACCAATGAATTGACAGACTTGGACACATACCTCTAAATCTTGTTAAACCCGGTTCTAATAATCAAAAGGTTCAGTACAATCTTGAGTTGATCACTTTGATCCTTCATTCGCTCTGAAATTCAACTTACACGCAGAATGAATTTGTTCAAAACGGTTCTAGAGATTTGAACATGGATGACCTTACCGTGTCGCATCAACCATTCAATTCGGGTTATGAGTGAAATTTCAACAAATCTGTCACCATATTCAAATATGTTTAAAATTAAATTCATCGTGGGTTGACGATGGAGACACGGGTGGAAATGTGGTCTATCGATGATTTCAAAATTTTGTTGTCTAATTGGTGAACAGGGTAGCAACTAATGCGGGATCAGGCATTGACTAGTTCCTTAAATGTCCAAAATCCGATTGTATCTAATGCCGCAAATGTCCCATCATTCCACTCTTTCAGTTGGTGGATCAGGGGTCGAAATTGTGCTGTGAAAATTTTCGTTGATATCCTCCTACAAAATCTCCGACACTAATATATCTTGATGTACAAAGTTGACGTGGCAAAGATGACTAGGAGGTGTGACTAGGACCTAGAGAACCAAAATGACTTGGGATAGACTATACAACCCTCTTGCATGATAAAGACACGTGGAATTCGAGACTAGTGACTTCATTTGCTCATGTCAGTCAAAGTCAGGGATTCTTTTAAGTCATACATTCCTAAAATCCAATCCTATCTTTCCGATGTCGAAAACGCTTCAAGGATCGACGATCATGCATAACTTACCCAAGTGCTCTCGGATCGGCTCCCTCGAAAAAGTCTCGATGCCAAAAATGCTTCGGGGATCAGTGAACGGGGATAACTTTATCGTGGTCCAAATGATTGTTGTGATCTTTCTAGATTTCCCCGATCCCGATAAAGTGCATCGGGCATCAACTATCGACAATTTCTTTATGTCCTTTGTTAACGTCTATCTTTCTCGTATTTTTTTTATGTTGAAGGGGATCGACTATCTCTTGAATGTTTATGAGAATAAATTATACAAACCCAAAAATTCCTTCTACTGATACAGATGACAATTGGTGCTCGACGACTGTTGTATTTGTGTGGTTCCCTTACTTGTTTGAATTTTTTCTGATGCCGAACCTTAGCGCGTTAGGTGCAGTGTTTTGCTTTCAATTCTTAATTCAGGTGTTAAGGTCTTTTAGACATGAGGTTTCACAAGTTCAAACAAAACTGACTAGGTGATGAGAGACATGAAAACAAACAAAGATAAACCATTTTGTGGAATGAAATCGAGTCATCCATTGAAGAAAACAAGTGGTACCCAAAAAGTGACAAAGTTTGATAAGGTTTTTTAGGGTGTGTTGAGTGCTCAACAAATTCCTAAGTGACTTAGTCTAAGAATTTGAAACTATCTTAATATTGTGCACATGTGGGTATTTATGGTCCCTTACAATTATTTGAGATTATGTTTCAAAAACAATCTAAGAGTTATTGGCCTCTCCTAAAATGGTTGATTTTAAAGGGAGATGGAGGTTTCTTCAAGAAATATCATTTTCTTATTTCCAAGAACACACAAGGGTGTGAGGAAAGAGAATACTCCAATATTGTCTAAATAGCCTTCTAGTCCTGAATTAATGTGATGCTTTTGTAAAAAGAAAAACCTGTTAATGAAATTCAAATGCTAAACTTTAAGCCATCCATGTGGAAACCAAGGAAATCAAAAGATACATTGGTTCTTTATAATCCCCCTAGAAGTCTATGTGTGACCAAGTTATCTATGCAAGAATGAACCTCAAGCCTATTGTTATGGATTTTACAAAGTGCATAAAATAAATCTAAGCTACTGGAAAAAACTTAGCCTCAAAAGCCCTTACAATGTGGTGAAAAAGAGCTTCTGCACATATTTTTTCATTGACAGTTGCACAAAGTGAAAAAAACACGTGAAATGAAAAGGACACATATGTGCAGTTTTGCATGTATCGTGTGATTGTTTTTCCCAAACCCACATGCACACAGGAAAATGTTGGGTCAAAATTTTTAAATGGAACCCTTCAATAGAGGGCTGAATTGCAGTGTCTGAAGGGTAGGTTGAGCCAGTTTGGAACCTTGCAAACACAAGAGAGTGAGAATAGTAGGCCTAAGAGTCCAAAGGGAGAGTAATTTGATCCCCAATCCCCAATATGGTTGCCAAAATGTTGGGTTCCTTTTTTCACTTGGGTGAGCAAAAAGAGGACCCTTGATTGCTTAGTTGGACTAGATAAACAACATAGAACAATGGCTAGCAGATTAGTAAACTTGTAAACAATGAAACATATATCAAAGAAAACTAAAATGATAAACCAATAAGCATGAATTAAACAACTATCAACAAGAGTTGGTATCCAATAGACACTAGTCTTCATAATTTGAGAACACCGAGAGGAGAAATGTGGGATTTGTGAATCCCTTATTCCTCTTAAGGGAGGTCTCTTGAATCCATCAATGTAGAGCTTTTACTCTCCTATTCTAACTTAAAAATGGTGAAGAAATGTATGGAAAAGGATTCCCAAGAGGTGGAAAGGTTTTCCATTTCTATACTTAAATTGTTCTTGAGAGATGAAATGGTTTCTCAAAGAAGATTTGAACAACATAACACTACAATGAACTTCCTCTCCTTTTTCATACAATGATATTCTATTTCTAGGAGGATTGCTAGATATTTCATGACTAGTTTCAAATGTGAATGGGGAGGCCTTTGAATGTACCTCCCATCCTTTTTAGTGATCCCAAAGTGAAATTTTATTGAAATTTTGGGGTATGGTCGAGATCTACTTCATCCTAGAAGTGGTTGAGGCCCAACCAAAATCATGAATATGTCCTTTCTGCATCTGCGCGGGTTTCTTGATTGTCAGTCGCACGGTCCACACAGTGTGTGTGTTGTACATTGTGTTAGCCCACGTGGATGTGCGCGTGCTGTCATTGTTGAATATGAGTGGAAATCTAGCCAATTTTTATTGTGATCCTCCTATAATTATTGGTTGTATTTTTTATTTGTGTTGATTGTTTCTTCATCAATTATTTATATTTATATGAGCAATGTTTTGGTGATAACACTCACTGCTAGGAAAACTAGCAGGAAAAATAACTAGCAACGACCTCACTATTGTAGTGAAACTCACACAAGAGTTCACTCTTCAATCCTGACAACTTGGTTCTTAGACAATGCAACTCCTACATATAAGTTCACTCTTTAGGCCTGACAACCTATTTCTTATGCAAGACTGACAACTTGCTTCTTCGACAATGCAACTCTCACACAATAGTGCACTCTTTAGGCCTAACAACCTGGTTATTTTGCAATCCTGACAACTTTCTTCTTCATGACATATTCACCCTCTAGGATAAAAAATCCCTTTCACTGTTATACAGCTCCTCGGGTGATCCATCATCTGTCAGGGTGTTCTTGCATAGGAGAATTCCAAATTTCTTCTAGACTTCCAATAGCAATCCGTAACTTGTGGATATCATCCCATTTGCATCATATGCATGTAGTCAATATGAGACATCATCATAAAATTTTCAATTATAATTTTCAAATCTGTTTTATATAGGAAAACAAAATTTCCAAACATGATTTTTCTGCTCATTATGTTTTCTCTTGTAGATGTAGATATAAACCTTCCTTATGGTTTACACCCTTTCCATATCCAAGGCCATTTCATGCAATTTTCTCATTTGCATGCAACCAAACATATTGTTATCATATCATAACAATTTTCAATTATTAATTTCTCAAATATGTTTTATACATGAAAATAAAATTTCCCAGGCTTGAGATTTATGCTCGTTATGTTTGTCTCTTACAACTATAGGCATCAATCTTCTCCATGGGATTGCACCATTTCCATACCCAAGACCATTCTCTTTCCATTTTATCAACTTTAATGAATCCAAATAGATTGTTAGCAATTTTAAATTATAAATTTTCAAAATTGCGTTATATAAGAAAATAAAATTTCCCTGGCATGAGATTTATTCTATGTAACACCCCAATTTGGATCCCTATGAACTATAATGTATTATGCAAATGTGACTTATGTTGTTGAGCTGCTAAATTTGGAAAGGGTCAAGAGTGCCTATAAATGTAATACATCCATATATATTAATAAAATACATTTATGGATGCAATACAGACAAGGACAAGAGATAGCGGGATATGATTCCATGAGAGAGGGGGCTTAAGGGGATAAGTCTTTTGATTATATTTTATTTACCCATTTAGTTTTAATTTAGAAAAGTGGTTACATGAGCTTCTTGGGAGGAAGGTCACGTGGTTCTTTTTTTCATGTAATTACATAATCATCCCTTGTGGGATGTTTTGGGGGTTTACTTGTTCTTCTCCATTCACTCTTACACTCTTCTCACTCTTTCATTTTGGGGTTCCTCATTCTTTCTAATTAGTATTCTCTTGGTATAAGGATGGAAAGAAAATGGTTGGAAGAGGAGATCCATTTCTATATGGATGAAATAAATTATTGGTCATTCCAGGAGGGAATGGATACTTGTTGGCATGAGATTGATGGAAGTTCGTAAAGAACTGTCCAAAACTAAGGATCCTTGGAGTTTCCAGTAGGGATATTTCCTAACCATTAGCACTAGAGCCCTGAAAAGAAATGGAACAACCTGAGGGACTGCATGGAATATAAAGGGGTTCATTTCTTTGGGTTGTGTAGGTTGAATGGGAAAGAGGGATGGAAATTAGGATTTGTTGTGTGGTTCGGAAACCATGAGATCTTGTTAGCTAACTGGTGTGTTTTTTTTTATATTTGGCCTAAGAACCATCCTTGTGGATTCATAGCCCTAGCTTGGGGGTGACCTACTATTGAGAGTAAATAACAAAAATGTCTATGGTTAGGAGGAACACCCTTGGTCTGTAGCCAGTTGGTGAATGTTTGCTTGAAAAAATAATTCCCTCTGTGTTTTCTGTATAATGTATATTTCGTTGTGTATTTGTTATTATCTATGAAATTCATATTTATATTATGAATGCTTGTTGGTTATTTTTGTGCATGATATATTGTTCATTTATTTTATGTTGTAGCATGGATCTTGATTAATGCATGTGAGTCTTTCATGCTTATTTCAGAATTAATTATCTTCAGAATTTGAAATTGGTTTTGAGGCATGTTTTAAAGTAACATGGCCATCCTGTGGGTGGTTGGGTATGTTACATTCTCATTATGTTTGTCTTGTGCAACAACAAGCATCGATCTTATTTATGGGATTACATCCATTCCATATCCAATACCATTCTCTCTGCATTTTCTCAACTTTAATGAAGCCAAATAAATTGTTAGAATTCATTCACATTTACAGTAGTTCATGAAATGATATCAGGATTGTATCTAACTAGAAATTCAATTATTTCTAGACATTATTCAAATTAAAATGAAAGGAAACTATCTTTCATGTACATGCATTATCAACATACCAAGCCTTTCATAACGCAATCAAAATTTAACAATAAATAAAACCAATGTGCCAATAATCATGGCCACATCTACACAATGCATCCATGCATTAAATATGAGATACCATATGTCTATGTCATGTGTTCCACCATGGTGAGTTGGAAGGTCTGGCCCGTGCCTTAACACATTATCCAAACTCTTCCCCATTTACCTATTTGATCATTTGGATACCTTCCTCTTCAACCCATACACAACACTAGGAATATAATCCTTCTAGTGCTCTCTTGTGTCGAAAAAGAGGTTGCATTCCAAACATTAGTTATATAGGGAAAACCATTATGCACTTGGATGGTGCTATAGAATTTCCATATCTAACCTCAACACACATGATCATTTCTAATGGAATCCATTTATACCATAGGATTAATGTCCCTTAACTTCAATTAGTTATGATGTCATAACCAACGTAACACAATGTGAAATTAAATTTTACATAAATGCATTCAAGCATCAATAAAACTTCTATATTCAAGAACCTCTGCCTTTGCACACCAATTCAATATTAAAATTTGACTGAGGAAATTATTACCTCAATTCCATCAAGCATTTATGCATCATAAAAAACCCTAAATGCATACCTACATGGCTATTAAATTACATTTAATTCATTCTACCGACTCAACTGATATTTTGTAGAAACTACCAGGCTACCTTACCAACCCTTAATCAACATTTTACCATCCTCATTTGTCTTCACATGGATGGTTTTCATATGCAATAGTATCATCAACATCTTTAACCATGTTATAAACAATTTCCTGGATACACAATCCATCATTAGTCTTATTATACTATTAGTATACAAGCATGCCAAAAACATTTCCATATGCACAAACATGCATCAATATGAATTAAGCATTAAATCTTATCATGTCCACTTCATGCACATGCGTTCTATGTTTATTGTATGCATCATGCATCACTTCTATCGTGCACTCCAATGCATATTTATTTCAACTTATTTTTTTATTTTTTTGTTGTTATAGATGGTGATCCTTGAATTCCTATAGATCCTTGTTGTTATGTGAACTATCATTTCGCTCATATGTACACCACTGATAATAGAGGCAAATTCCTTGCCTCTACCTTTTTCTCAATATTGCTACCATTAATAGTTGTTTCAACATATCTAGCCTTCCATACCTACATGTTTTTATAACATTGTATTCCAGGATTCTTGGCATAAAAATAATTCCTCTGCATTCCACTGTCTAGATTTCAACAACCATCAAATCATGGCTCCAACCCTTCAATAGGGTCTTTATATAGTCCCTCTTCATGGGATTATCTCATTATCTCATCAGTTTTTCTCTTCTATAAGATATACATGCATGCATATTAATGCACACTTAACATCAATTTTCCTTATGACAATCCACCATTATTAGCATGAGACTTGAAGGCATAAACATAAAAATGTTTCCTTCTTCCATTATGAACACTAGTGCATATATTTTTCAAATTTATTTATGTTGTATAAATATTGTAGCTCCTTGCTAACCTTCTCTTCTTGTTGAGAACCCCTAGCTAAGCCAAAGTTGGATGACTTGCATTTCTATCCAATCTATCCACTAGTGATGTCATCTCACAATTGCTTCCTTTATGTAGAGAATCATGTTTTGTGGCCTTGCACTTCCCTATGCATCTCTTTGATTTCTCAAACAATTGTACAAGCTTGACCATCTTCCTTGTACAATTGAGATAGTTCCTTTTAGGTTCCATATCTTTTGCATACCATGTCAAACATAGGACCATTTTCTTCCTCATGTGTCTTCTTAGGATTTTTTATTTC
Organism: Picea engelmannii; assembly: GCA_009831015.1. Lineage (NCBI taxonomy): Eukaryota > Viridiplantae > Streptophyta > Pinopsida > Pinales > Pinaceae > Picea > Picea engelmannii. The sequence continues at coordinate 253,417 of ML799553.1, forward strand.
TGAAGACCACTTCTCTATTTGTGTTCTTCTTGACTTTCCATGCCATTATACCTTAGAGATACACTCAATACCCCTGGAATTTACTCAACATTCTATATATGCATAACAATTCTCTTTCAATGTTGTCATCATTCCTTGAGTGTTGCAATACACTCCATTTATCTTGGCATCCACCTCATGGTACCTCTTCCATTATCTTAAGATGTTCAAGGACTTTGATCAATCCTATAATCCTTATTCCATTTATGGAGTACCCTTCCTTTAAGTCTGATTGCATCCTTCTAAAGTAGTTCTCCCAATAATGATTTATTTATGAATCTATTGGCACTCTTTTTCATACATGCTCCTTCATTACTTCACCCTTGAAGTTTTGACACGTATACCTTGTTTCCACTATGCACTTATGCTAACAACAGTGGAGGTACTACTCCAAATCTATACAACTGATTCTTGGAGATGTTGCACCTTGCCTTCATATATGCATTATGGCCCTCTTTATTAGACCAATGTCTTCTTGGATTCCCAAATCCTTAGGGTTGCACCCAGAGTCACAAAGCTCTTGATGCATTTCCTTAATAGGAAACATACTAAAGGCTTACAACCTGTTTTACAGACACACATGCCTCATTTCCAACATAACACACATCCAAGAAATGGATTCCTTCAAGTATATCATGGAGGGTTCTCTTCCCAACATTTGTCTTCCCTCTTTTTGCCCAAAATTTGCATGCAAAACTGTTCCTTTCTACCATACAAATTTCATTCTTCTCCCTTCCTTGCTTGATTCTCACTCTTCCCAAATATGATTGTACTTCATCCCCATGCTCCCGAATAAATAAGGGATGTGGCATCTCACATCCACCCACTTACATGAGTTAAATTATTGGCTTTGGTAACACTCAACAACAAGTATAAGGTTATACACAATGATACTAATTTAAGGAATGTGGGTTGGATTAATACCCATAAATAAAATCCCCCTTCCCCCCCTCTCTCTTATGGAATCATAACCCCCCATCATTTTCATCATTCTCATATCGCAACCAACGATTACTAATTTATTAATCATTTCGATGTTTATAATATACAATTTAGCACCCAACCACATTAAATCAATATGGGTTCTTTTCCCCAAATGTTCTGGCTCACCAGCCTAATTCACATTTATACAATTAAATTATAATTGTGTGGATTAAAAATTGGGATGTTACATTCCCTCCCCCTTATTTTTTCATTGTCCTCAGTGCACAACACCACATAGGTGCATATACAATTACAATCTTAGGCTCTCTCGCATTTAATCAACATATAGGATTTACGACCTAACACCACACAAACATTTGAGCCTAAATATAAATACATAGGTACTCTGGACCCAAAAACCATAAATACATGGGTTCTCTAGTCCCAAAACATAGATACATAGTCCACTAGCATTCTCCTACAACTATGTTGATTTCCACCAACTCTCTTCCACCAAATTCCCTAACCCAAGGAATGTACCACCTTCACTACTCTTAGTCCATAAATATATACCATTCTTTTATCATGGATGACCCATGGAAAGTGCCCCTTTCACTATCCTTGGTCCACTGAGCTACACCATTCGTTTATCAGGGCCTCTCTAGCACAAGTAACTGGGAATCTCACTACTGGGATCTCAAGGGAAACTTGTTGCTAGGAAAACTACCAAGAAAAATAACCAACAATGACCTTCTTGTTGTAGTTCTCCCTTGATAACTTAGTCACTATATACCCCCTTGTTTACCTCTTGTAACATCACCCGACCCCCTAGTTCTTATTTAGGTAATGAGGTGTTAAAATTTCTATTTTTTCCAACCACTTTATTTCTCTAATTAGACCCCATAGAATAATTCTTCTCAACGCGATTTTTCCAATGACTGTAATAATGCTCAATTCCGAGCTCTAGCTCAAAATTTACAACCCTCCAAAGTTTTGGGTTTTCATCGGCTAAGAACCAACTCATTACCACGTGGCCACTTATTACTCATTCCATTTGATGTGGAAATGATGCATTAGTTTCATGGGCCTGAAATTTTGTCCCACCTTCATCTTCATAGAGATATATTATCCCATAGTGCACCCCCACTAAAAAAACTTCGACGATGATATACTAATGGGTACCTTCCCCATATCTGACGACTCTCAGATATTGATATCTACGGTCCATATCACATCAGTGATGTCAACTAACATGGGGGTTATATTCCATCCCTTACCATGGGATGTGGACCTTATGATGGATCGATGACTATGATTTGATCTCAATTATCCGCCGACCAACAACTATCATTAATATCGACTTCTATCGTCATTAACAATTAATCCATATTCGATGACATTCTCAGTCAAACCTGACCTTACTAACCTCCCACACTCCAAAGACAACACTTCTTGATATAACGGTCCAGATCTTCTCATCATATCTCTGACGAGATCAACAATCCTTGTCATCTTTTCTTTCAATAACCTCATCAACCAACCAACATGTGACACATGTCCCAAGGGTTTAACACCGACAGGGGCCATTCTCGATCCTTTCCATGAATTATGATCCACCATGTGTCCTCTCTTAGATGCGCCGACATCCCTTGCCATCATGACATCACTCCCTTCCTAGATTATATTAAACATAGTCATACGTGTCATTCGAGTTGGTACTCAGGACACATGGCCCTACCTAGCTCCGCCACTTGGCTTGACATGTGGAACTCATGCCACATCCATTTTCACCCCCTCAAAGTGCCATAACACATTTACATGTGGCAAAATATCCACCTAACACGTGGAATAACGTGGCATAGACGTTATCATTGACCACTTGCATTTCCTTCCATGTGATGACACTTGTCCTCTGCACAATGGGTGGGTGACATCATCCTTGTCAGCACGATGTCACTTTCCTCCTGGCCTCATCCAAATGAGACCGATCAAGATCAATGGAAATGATTGCTCCTCAGAGTCTTCCCATCGATGTTCTCCAACATCCTTTCCCTAGAATTCTCTGATGGCTATGTTGTCACCTTAGAGTAGTCAGTATTACCTTTATGTGACATATTGAACTCCAATGATGTTCCCAACCTCGTAGAGTAACACCAATGGATACTTTCCACTTGCGATAGTTATCTCAGGTACCATCTCTTTGTTTTACTAAGTTAAAACTAGAACCATTTCCTTCTTCAAGGTCCCTTATTGATTTCCTTTCAGAAAAATTACTTCCATACTTGGATCCTTTGACTTGTCATCGCCACCTACATTGGGAGTGCATTCAACACCTTTGGAATTCATGAACAATAGAAGAGAATTATTGATGCATTCCAAAGGTGTTGAGTGCACTTCCAAAGTGGGTGGGGATGACAAGTCAAAGGATCCAAGTATGTGTTATAACCCTAAATTACACCAGACATACTTACTTGGCATCAGGCCATCTCAGACTCCTTCTTTGCAAAAACACTACTGAACAACTCTTCTTAAAAACCCCTTTTATAAAGGCCCACGTGCCTTGCTCCATTACTGCACACGTGTACACGCTAGCTGCTCCAATACAACCCGCGTGTACCTACAAAAGCCCGGAAAAAGGAACGTTGTTGACAGAACACACAACTTTGGGCAAGTTAACTAAACCTTTCGACCATTCATGGCCGGTCATTCGACCAAATACCTAGCTCCTTCTAGCATATAAAAGAAGGGGTAGGGGTCCCATTTGAAAGGAGGAAAATCATAGTAAAGAAACTCTACCTGAATTCGTATTCCCCTTTGCCCAAGATTTTGCAACCATTTTGTGATTTCAACGAAGAAGAGAAGCAAGTGTGTTAGTAGTTGGTGCACAGTAAAAGAGGAGCCTAGGACCACGTTCGTGGAGCAGTGGCCGACTTCATCACTGTAAGTTTCTTTAGTGAAGTTAATAATAAAGAAGTACTTTTCCCGTCCCACTATATGAGGTTTTCATTGTTTATTGCGTACATGTTGATTAAATCTCTAACCTATTAATCTATAGATCAAATGCATGTGGAGTTCTTTGTTTGTCTTTTGTGAATGTAGTTCAGCCTTGGGAGGAGAGTTGCAATCAAAGAGAGACCAAGTGTGAAGAGGGATCGATAACAAACACCGGAAATAAGGTATGTTCACTTGATCTTTTTAACTGTGTATTTTCTTAAGAATAATGGGGATTAGGTCTGGGATGATGGTAAAAAGTAGGAATCTTTAGGTCTTTTCTGCATGCATGATAAAACCCTAAGTGCTAGTCTGTAGGGGGATTTCCCACTCACAACATAATTGGCAACCATACTGGGGATATCTAGGGTTTATGGGAGTCTTTTTGGGTATTTTTAAAAATTGTTTTCATTACTTGTTTTTAGAGTTTTTGCAAAAGTCTGAACTAGTAGCGATTCTGGTCTTCCATACCAGTTCTTCCTGCTTAATTTTCTTAGTTGGATTTTATTTTTCAGGAAGTCATAGAGGTACACGTGGCCTGTATAAGGCTTGCATGCGTGTACACACTCCCAACCTTCACACAACCCGTGTGGACACGCTAGCTGATGAAGTGACAGTAGTGTGGTTAAGTTCAGGTTTTGTTTTACTAAAGAGGCAGTCATCCTCTTCTCTGTCAGAAGTGATCCTTCTCAGGGGTTTTCTGAAACTCATTCTGGTCTCTGTTTTTGCATTTTGTAGCTTAGTTACCACTTCAGATTGGTTTTGTTCTATATAATTTTCCTTGGATTTTTTTTCTTTTTTGACGAAGTAAGTTTTTGAGTCTTCAAGAGATTCTGGTTTTCAATAATAGTGGTCTTTGCCAGTGTTTGATTGCTTATCTTTTCATTTTTGAAGAGTTTCAAAAGTACACGTGGCTTGCATAAGGTCTGCACGCATGTACACACGCCCTGACTTTACATAGCTCGCATGCACACACTGGATGTTGAACTTTCAGTAGCGTGCCTGTGGATAAAATTTTTTGTTTGAGGAGAGGTAGTCATCCTTTTGTTTGACAAAAGCTTATACCTCTCAGGTTTTTGGTCTTTGTCATAGCGGTCAGTAACTTAGGTTTGATCACAACAATAGATTTCTTTTTCATTAAGAAGTTTTTTTCAAAAATTTCCTTTTATAGGGTTTTTAGACAAGTGTGAGAGTCCATTTTAATCTGCTAGTGTGTTATTTTTAAAGTGACTCTTTGCGATCTGCGGTTAGGCCAAAATATTTTCTTGGTCTTTACTTGTCGATATTTTTCCTTTTTTCTTTGTGATCATTCAAATAAAAAAAAAATCTTTAATTTCTTTGTTTGGTTAAGTAGTTATTGGTTTGCATTTATAACCAGGAAAAGTTTTTCTTTCATAAGTTCTTGGATGTTTACTTAGGAAAATAAGTAGCTCATAGTTGAGTGAAATCCTATTTTGAGTTTGTTGTTCAAAGATCTTAGAAAAAAAAAATAGTTTGAAAAGTTGATTAAGAATTGTGTCAAGAAGAAGTTATTTTGTTTCCAACTTTCAGTTTATCTTTTCGTTCGTCTCTCAAACATCCTTAGTTTCACTTTCATAACCTTTGAATTAAGACAAGACATTAAAAATTAATGATTTACTAAAATCAACTAGACTTTATGTTTGTAGGGTCCATCAATTAGTCTAGGCTAGAGCCTTGATTTAGGTTGGAGAGGAAACTCTTCAAGGCTGCAAAACATACATAAGAGTCTGTGCTAGGGAGTGTTAAAAGTCCAGTATCGTGAAAGTTATCTGGGACCCCCCTCTAACACAGGATCCAAACACGAGGTCACATGTGGAAAGGTAGCGGAGATAACCCCTCCAAAGCTGGACCAATCGTAGTGGAGAACACATATAGAGGGCTTGTCTTGGGATTCTGTCGATTGCATTTGCCACGAAGCTTTGTGGGTCTCGAATCCATTTGAGGTCCTCAGTTGTCTTTTGGACCACTTGCTTTCGATACCCTTGACAGGTTTCGAGCTCGATACCCTTCTCATTGTGGTCTACCTGACTGTCGACTATACCCACCTGGTGACTGTTAGCACGATGGAAACCTAGTTGCCTATCTTTTTTAGAGCCATACACAGGTGACTATGGGGGTATACCGCGGTACCTAGGACAGACATCAGGCCACGCTTTGTAGAGTATACCCAGAGGGTGCTTCTATGTTCGAGTTGCACTTGCATTGGTAAGTTTCTCTAGTCTTGGTTGTTGTAACTCTTCTTCCAACTAGTTTAGTGTTTGCTTGTTTTATCTTGTAGGATCTTTTGTCTAGTGTATGTTGTTTTTGAATGAATAGAAATCCCTAGTGTGTATTTGATCTTTTCACACAGTGGAGGATCATGAGCTCCATCGGTCACGAAGGCTTCTTGGCCTGCCGTCGGTCACACTGAAGCCACCCCTGCCACCGCTAAGGTGAAATCTCGACCAACAAGGGTCTTTTGAAGCGACCGGGCCATAGGAAACTGTGCCCAACAAACATTTGGAGAAACCAACCATTTCATACCTTGGAGCGGAAGCTCTCGGTCCACCCGAAACTCCAACAACTAATATTTTGGCACCCATCATCATACATATTTATCCTTATGGGTGCCAGACAGTGTCGCATGCAGCAATGGAAACAAATGCTACCACTTCTTCTGGAAATTCTTCTATTCCCACTAGAGTTGTCACCACAGGGGGGCGTTCCACCTCCTAACCCACCATCGTCGGTCCGAGCCACCATGGTCTTGATTGCCTCTACCTAGAGAAGTGGTCTAATCCCATCTTTGATGGCGGCCATTGCTCCTTTCACAAAGAGTTTGACAGGCCCTCTATTGATGCAGGAGCATTGCCAGTACATCAAGCGAGCCAGCACAGAAGTGGAGGACAGCTGGACAAGCCAGCACAAATTTTTGAAAATGCTTTGGAATTGTTGCGTGATCTTAAATGACTCATTTAAGAGATGGCACACTTGTATATTGTAATGGACCTGGAGCGGATAGCTCTCGTCCTTTAGTAGATAGACGACATTTAAAATAGTTAATGCAGGTAGATAGGAATTTAATTATAGATTTGATAGCTTTAGAACGCAAGAGGGAAACGAGATATAGACACCCTCATTGTACATTGTAACATTATTCCAGAGAATCCAGGAAGAGAAGAAGAGCATGTAGAGAATTGTATGAAGAACATCCATGTACAAACATTTGAATCAATAGAAGAAATCTTTGATTCAAATTCATGGTTTGTGTTGTTTCTCTGTGTATTGATGTTGTGCTCATGAATGTTTGCTTCCTGTCATACATTTTCTCTTATATGATGTGTATGTGATTTCATGGTGGAATTGAGGTCTGGAAGGAAGAGTGAATGAGTTTCAATTGTTTCTCTAATTGAGCCAGAGGATTCCTGCAAGGAGTGCAGTCGAATTGTCCGCAAGGAGTGCGTTGACTGAAGGGTTCAATTAGAGATAGCTTTTGTTCTCATTCCTCGTAGGTGAAGTTGGGCTCAGGAGCCGTGCAAGGAGTGCGCAGGCTGGTTAAGAATCTTAGGGTTGCGAACCTGAGAAAACCTTGAAAGACTGTTGTTGCAGGAGTGCGCAGGGTCGAGAGACTTCAACACTTCGACGTCGTTGAAGGTTTTCCGCAAGGAGTGTGTACAAGATATTTTTCTGAAGGACTTGAGAGTCGTGAACAATCTTAGGAGGTATATCACCTTGAGTAATTTCCAGGGAAAGCACAGGGAGTTGGTGCCTTGAAATCTTGCAAGAAGCATCGCAGGCGAACGAGTCTCGTGGAGGGACACTTCTTCATTTTGTGAGTTACGTAAGGAAGAACGGACGATCGAAATACTCTAAGGAGATTTCGTGAAGTTCCGAGGACCGTTAGAGCTTGCGGAGGTGCAAGGGAGTTACGGCGAGAGGTATGAAAGGGTTTAAATCTCAGGAGGAGCGTAACCGTTGATCCAGACCACAGGAGTCGTCGGATTTACACGTGATATCGTGTATTGGGGATTCGTGAGAAGAAGTTGTAAAGGATTTCATTTGGAATTGCGATATCGCGATCCGCGATATCCCGACGAGTCCAAAACCGTTCATTTTTTAGGACGCGTGTCAGGAGATCCAAGGAAGTCGGGGTTCGGAGAATCGGGGTTTTTGAGAACAGAGAAATCTTGTAGCTCGTAGTCGCAAAATGTGATATTCCGACGGGAGAGTTGTGTGGCCCACAGCAGGAGCTAGTGGAGGACAGGTGGCATAATATCGGGGATCCAGGAAAGGCAAGTCCCGAATCCATTGGCATCCGGATTCGCGATCCCGCGAATTCTGAAATCCCGATAGAAGTGACGGGAGGTGAAAAAGGTTCATCCGCACGTGTGCATCGGAGTTTCGCCACGTCAGGTATCGGGAGTCGGTAAATCATAATGCTCGATATCGCGAGGGGAGAAACCGCAACAAGAGAAGTTCCGATAGAGACAGAACGAGGTCAGCGTTGACTGAGGCCTCGGGCCTCGGGAACTCGAGGTCCCAGTGATCGATAGTGAACTTACGAAGCCACGAGTTCCGATCCTCTGATAAGTAAAAAAAAAAGGAGGAATCGTGAAGGAGAGAATCTGTGGGTGTAGATTTCCTGATAGGGAAATAGAAGAAACTTGGAGTTCTTTGGGCCGAGAAGAAGAAGATCCTGTGAGCGGACGTGCCCTGGGTGGTGCGACTGCGTCAAGTGGTATCAGAGCAGGTTTTGTTCTTTGCTTTCTGTAGCAGAGAAGGAAAAGTCACCATGCCGCCGAGAAGAGAAAGACAGTCACCTGATCCAGAGGATAGGGAGGTACGAAGAAGAGGCAGGCAGGTAACCAATCCAGAGATGGAGAGACAAATGCGTGGTCTCCGAGCAAGACTCGAGGACATGGAGACAACGCAAAGGTGCATATCTAGTGCAGGGGATATGAGTGATTCCGAGAGCGATATTGAGGCTGAACGAGAGGAGGAAGTTGCAGTCGAAGATGCATCAACCGAGCAGTTGATCAAAGCCATTTCCAGGATGGGTGCAAAGGCGAAAATGGATATTCCAGTTTACGAGGGAAATCTGGATGCAAAGGAGTTTCTAGATTGGATTAGAGCTCTGGATACATATTTCAACTATGAAGATGTCGAAGAAGATAAGAAAGTCAAGCATGTTGTCATGCGCTTGAAGGGACATGCAGCATTGTGGTGGGATGAGCTACAAGCAGATAGACGCTGCAAGGGCAAGAAGAAGATTAAGAGTTGGGATCAAATGATTGCGAAGATGAAGGCAAAGTTCATCCCAAGGGACTATCAAATTACTCTGTTCAGGAGGATGCAGAACCTGAGACAGAAACTGATGATAGTGAAAAAATACACAGAGGAATTCTATTGACTGAACATCAGAGCAGGTTATCGGGAGAGTGACGATAAGAAGGTGGCTAGATATCTGAATGGTCTGAGGTATGACATTCAGGATGAATTAAGCATGCTAACCATCCAAACGGTGGAAGATGCTTATCAATTGGCTTTGAAAGCTGAGGAGAAGCTGAGCCGTAAGCAGGGTCAGAGGGGCCGAGGCAGAAGTCAGCCCAGAGGCAAAGCAGTTTCCCAGGAGAAATACCAGAAGCCCAAGGAGGAATGGAAGAAACCTCAGGGTAAAGTTGAAAAAGGTGGAACCTCATAGAGAGGCCAACATGTTGAATAGAGAGGGCAGCATACAGAGCATAGAGGAGATTATGCTGACGCAAACACTTTTCCTTGTACTAGAGGCAGAGGAAGAGGAAGAGGTGGAGTGATCACATGCTTCACATGTGGAATTACGAGTGTCTAGAGAAAAAGAAGGACATTGGAGAATCTCACATCACCGAAGCGCAGAAGCAGGATGTTGAGGGTGAATACACAAAAGGCAAAAGGTCACTAATGATGTGTAAAGTTCTCTTAAGACCCGGGAAGGAGGTGGAGAGTTCAGTCCAAAGGACCAGACTGTTCAGAACAACTTGCAAGACCAAGGATAGGGTGTGCAAGGTCATTGTAGACAGTGGTAGCATGGATAATCTCGTTTCAACCGAGATGGTAGAGAAGCTAGAGTAGGAGATGACTGATCACCCGAATCCATATAAGGTTTCATGGCTACAGAAGGGACATCAGGTACGTGTCACTAAACAGTGTTTAGCTGAATTCAAGATAGGAGGGTATAATGATAAAGTACTCTGTGATGTTATTCCTATGGATGTATGTCATTTATTGCTGGGTAGACCATGGCAATATGACAGAAATGTGGTTCATGATGGGAGAATGAACACATATACTTTAGAAAAGAATGGGAGAACCCATATGTTGCTTCCGATAAAGGATAAGGAGGTGAAGCCAAAGGTAAGCAACACAATACTTCTCATGAGTGGGAAGGAGCTTCTTACGGAAGTAAAGAAGAAAGAAGATCCACAATTCTTTGTTGTCAGGAAACCGAGGATTGTTCTGACTAGCACAAGAATGGATGATCTACCAGAGGAGGTTCAAGAACTGCTAGAAGAGTTCGCTAACATCATAGTGGACGAATTACCTCATTCATTGCCACTGATGAAGAGTGTGAGTCATCATATAGATCTCATACCAGGAGCTAGTTTGCCGAACAAAGATGTGTACAGGTTGACGCTGCAAGAAAATGAAGAAGTTAAAAGGCAAGTCCAAGACTTATTGGACAAAGGGTTAGTCAGAGAAAGCTTGAGTCCATGTGTTGTTCCAACAATACTCAGTCCGAAGAAAGACAGAGGCTGGAGGATGTGCACTGATTCAAGGGCAATCAATAAGATAACCATCAGGTATAGGTTTCCATTACCGAGGATGGATGATTTGATGGATTGCCTGAGTGGGGCAAGGTATTTTTCAAAGATAGATTTGAAAAGAGGATACCACCAGATTCGCATGAGGGAAGGCGATGTGTGGAAGACGACCTTCAAAACCAACAAAGGTCTGTATGAGTGGCTAGTCATGCCGTTTGGCTTGACAAATGCACCAAGTACCTTTATGAGGTTAATGAACGAAGTCCTGAGGGAGTTCATCAGGAAGTTTTTCATTGTTTATTTAGATGACATACTGATTTACAGTAAATCAAAGGCTGAACACCTGAAGCATTTGACCATTGTAATGAAGAAACTACAACAGGAGAAGCTGTTGATTAATATGAAGAAGTCCTCATTTATGAAGACAGAGCTCATTTACTTGGGTTTTTTTATTTCGGCGAATGAGTTGAGAATGGACCCGGATAAAGTGGAGGTAATTAAGAATTGGCCATCACCGAGAAATATATTCGAGGTGAGAAGTTTTCATGGTTTGGCTAGTTTCTACCGAAAATTCATCAGGAATTCCAGTGGGATTAGTGCAGCAATGATGGATACAGTGAAGAAGTGGAATAAGTCTTTTCACTAGATAGTAGAGGCTGAGAAGAGCTTCAATCTGTTGAAGCGAAAGATCACGGAACAACTGGTTCTGGTGTTGCCGGATTTCCTAAAGACGTTTCAAGTGAAATGTGATGCAAGTGGATTTGCCATAGGAGCGGTCTTGAGTCAAGAAGATAGACCGATTGCATATTTCAGTGAGAAGCTGGATGAGGCGAAACTAAAATACTCCACGTATGATAAATAATTTTATGCTATCATACAAGCACTGAAGAAATGGAGGCATTACTTGATCCCGAAAGAATTTGTATTGTACAGTGATAATCATGCATTGCAGTTTGTGACTCAACAGGAGAAGTTGAATCAGAAACATGCCAAATGGGTAGAGTATATGCAGAATTTCATGTTTGTCATTAAACATATTTCGGGTACTGCTAACAAAGTCGATGATGCTTTGAGAAGGAAGTGTTTACTGTTGCAGGAGTTCCGAGTCAGAACATTGGGTTTTGATGATCTCAGGGACATGTATGCAAATGATCCAGATTTTGCAGAAGTGTATGAAGCAGCTGAGAATCTAGTTCTCAGAGATAGAAGCCCATGGATAGACTACATGATCCAGGAAGGATTACTGTTCAGAGGCAATCAACTGTGTATTCCAAAATGCTCCATGAGGGAGAACTTATTGAAGGAGAAACACACTGGTGGATTAGCAGGACATTTTGGCCATGAAAAAACATTCGCGAAGCTGAGTGAATCATATTTTTGGCCAGGGATGTGGTCAGAGGTCAAGAGATTCATTGACAGGTGTAGAATTTTCCAGCATTCGAAGGGGAGGAAACAGAATGCAGGTTTTTATCAGCCATTGCCCATACCAGAGAGGCCGTGGGAGGCGATCAACATGGATTTTGTATTGGGTTTGCCAAAGACACAAAGAGGGGTTGATTCAATCTTTGTTGTAGTGGATAGGTTTTCTAAGATGGCACACTTTATTCCATGCCAGAAGACCAGCGATGCGACGCACATCGCAAATATGTTTTTCAAAGAGGTCATTCGGCTTCATGGATTGCCGAAAATCAAAGTTTCGGACAGGGACACTAAATTCATAGGGAATTTTTGGAGGACCTTATGGAAGAAGATGGGGACTAACTTGATGTTTAGTTCTTCTTATCATCCTCAGACGGATGGACAAACAGAAGTGGTTAACAGAAGTCTAGGAGACTTACTGAGAAGCTTGGTGATAGAGCACCACAGCACTTGGGACCACATATTGCCACAGGCAGAGTTCGCATACAATGATTCAGTGAATCGAAGCACATGAAAGAGTCCATTCCAGATTGTATATGGCACACAACCGAGAGGAGTTTCTGAGTTGAGGGATTCAGAACAGACTGCTACTAGCAGCGCTAGTGCAGAGGAATTTGCTGAGGCGATGAAGGAACTTCACAGCAGGGTGAAGGAGCAATTGCTGAAAGAAAATCAAGAGTATAAGCGTAGAGCCGATCAACATCGGAGACAACTTTAGTTCGAGGTTGGTGAATTAATTCTGGCACATTTGAGGAAAGAAAGGTTCCTGAGGAGAACATATAATAAACTAAAGATGAAGAAAATCGGGCCATGTAAGGTCTTGAAGAAATTGGGGGAAAATGCTTATGAAATTGAGTTACCGGATGGGATTGGAATATCTCCAATATTCAATGTCGCAGATTTATACCCATACAGAGCTGGAGAGGCAGAGACTGGAACAAAGGAACGAGTGATCCAGTGGCTAAAACAATTGCCAGCTGCAGAGAAGCCGTAGATGGAATGCATACTGGACAAGAGAGTGGGTAGGAAGACCAGAAGAAAAGAATACTTCAAGTATCTGGTGAAATGTAAAGGCCATCCAGTTGAAGATGCCAGCTGGGAGAATGAAGTAGAAATACAGAAGCATGGGTGAACCGTGCAGGAGCTCATGGACAGGAGCCCTTGAAATTTTTCAAGCCGAGGAGTATGATGCAGGAGCATCACCAGTACATCAAGCGAGCCAGCGCAGAAGCGGAGGACAGCTGGACAAGCCAGCACAAATTTTTGAAAATGCTTTGGAATTGTTGCGCAATCTTAAATGAATCATTTAAGAGATGGTGCACTTGTATATTGTAATGGACCTGGAGCGGATAGCTCTCGTCCTTTAGTAGATAGACGACATTTAAAATAGTTAATGCAGGTAGATAGGAATTTAATTATAGATTTGATAGCTTTAGAGCGCAAGAGGGAAACAGGATATAGACACCCTCATTGTACATTGTAACATTATTCCAGAGAATCCAGGAAGAGAAGAAGAGCATGGAGAGAATTGTATGAAGAACATCCATGTACAGACATTTGAATCAATAGAAGAAAGCTTTGATTCAAATTCATGGTTTGTGTTGTTTCTCTATGTATTGATGTTGTGCTCATGAATGTTTGCTTCCTGTCATACATTTGATTTTATATGCTATGTATGTGATTTCATGGTGGAATTGAGGTCTGGAAGGAAGAGTAAATGAGTTTCAATTGTTTTTCTAATTGAGCTAGAGGATTCCTGCAAGGAGTGCAGTCGAATTGTCCGCAAGGAGTGCGTTGATTGAAGGGTTCAATTAGAGATAGCTTTTGTTCTCATTCCTCGTAGGTGAAGTTGTGCTCAGGAGCCATGCAAGGAGTGTGTAGGCTAGTTAAGAATCTTAGGGTTGCGAACCTGAGAAAACCTTGAAAGACTGTTGTTGCAGGAGTGCGCAGGGTCGAGAGACTTCAACACTTAGACGTCATTGAAGGTTTGCCGCGAGGAGTGCGTACAAGAGATTTTTCTGAAGGAATTGAGAGTCGTGAACAAGCTCATGAGGTATATCACCTTGAGTAATTTCCAGGGAAAGCATAGGTAGTTGGTGCCTTGAAAGCTTGCAAGAAGCGTCACAGGCTTGCGAGCAGGCGAACGAGTCTCGTGGAGGGACACTTCTTTATTTTGTGAGTTACGTAAGGAAGAACGGATGGTCGAAATCCTCTGAGGAGATTTCATGAAGTTCTGAGGACCATTAGATCTTGTGGAGGTGCAATGAAGTTACGACGAGAGGTCTGAAGGGTTTAAATATCAGGAGGAGCGTAACCGTTGATCCAGACCACAGGAGCCGTCAGATTTACACGTGATATCATGTATCAGGGATTCGTGAGAAGAAGTTGCAAAGGATTTCATCTGGAATTGCGATATCGTGATCCGCAATATCCTGACGAGTCCAGAACTGTTCATTTTTTAGGACGCGTGTCAGGAGATCCAAGGAAGTCAGGGTTCGGAGAATCGGGGTTTTTGAGAATAGAGAAATCTTGTAGCTCGGAGTCGCGAAATGGGATATTCCGATGGGAGAGTTGTGTGGCCCACAGAAGGAGCTAGTGGAGGACAGGTGGCATAGTATGGTATTCTGAAATCCCGATAGAAGTGACGAGAGGTGGAAAAGGTTCATCCGCACGTGTGCATCGGAGTTTCACCACGTTGGGTATCGGGAGTCAGTAAATCATAGTGCTCGATATCGCGAGGGGCAAAACCGCGAAAAGAGAAGTTTCGATAGAGACGGAATGAGGTCAGCGTTGACTGAGGCCTCGGGCCTCGGGAACTCGAGGTCCTAGTGATTGATAGTGAACTTGCGAAGCTGCGAGTTCCGATCCTCTGATAAGTAAAAAAAAAGGAGGAATCGTGAAGGAGAGAATCTGTGGGTGTAGATTTCTCGATAGGTAAATAGAAGAAACTTGGAGTTCTTTGGGATGAGAAGAAGAAGATCCTGTGAGTGGACATGCCCTGGGTGGTGCGACTGCATCATCTATTCTCGTATGGGATGCCTATCTCAGGTACAAGCCCTGTACTATCCTACTCCACTTTACAGACCTTAGGTCTGGGGACAGGGAGCTCTAAACCTCCCCTGCAAGGGCCCATGGGGGGCACTACAGCTCCCTTTAACACGTTCCCTTATAGGGGAGGTCATATACCTCCTTCATCCCCTTCACTTGGCCGTACCCACCAACAATCCACCGGGCCAAACACACACCATAGTTCACTTGGAGTAGGGATTCAAGGACCACCTTCTCAAAATATGTCAGTAGGGTCGACACCATTTTCTTTGTTCAGTGTGTTTGGTAACAATGCTTTCTCATCAGTTGCTTTCCTGAATGGGGGTAACCCCAGTTATGGCCAACCTAATCCTATGCAGGGTACTATTCCTGCACAGGGGGCAAACGCAGGAACTTCTTCCGCATCAGGACCTTTGAATTCTTGGCAAGGATCCGTTCCATCATCGGGAATTCCGATCTGGGGCAATTATTTTCACAACCAATGGAACCCCGGGCAAGGTACAATACCTATGCCCATGGGATCAGCATGGGGAAACCCTTCCCAAAGTCCTCCGAATGTAATGCACGCCCAACCATCTACATCCTATTTCGAGAATCAACCAATGATGTCTCCTCAAACACAAAATCTGCACACTGGTCATGGCCATGGATTTTACCAGAACCCCGACCAACAACCCAACTTTTCCTGGAAACCTGGTGCCAGTCAAACTCCATGCCCCTATTTCCATGGTTATCATCAACAACAACCAAAAATACCTTTCTTGGCAACCTTACATTTTCCAGACTTGACAAGGTTGTTGAATGATCCCATCTGTCACGATCCACGTTGGCCCCCTATGCCGATGAAATTGCCTTCAGACATACCAAAGTTTGAATCCAAGCCTAACAAATATCCAGGGGATCATGTGACCACCTTCCATCTTTGGTGCTCATCTAATTCGTTGAAATACAACTCCGTACAATTGCAATTATTTCAACGCACTCTCATTGGGAGTGATGCGAAATGGTACATCGAGCTCGACCGCTCAAGATATTCTTCCTTCGGTGAATTGGCAATGGTGTTCCTAAACCATTTCCAATTACCTGTGAGATACGATGTCGGCACAGAATTGCTGGCCAATTTAGAACAGACAAAAGCAGACCATATCTCTGATCACATCCGAGAATGGAGATGCTGGAAGAGTTTGATTAAGATACCAATCCCACGAGCATTCCTGCTTGAGTGGTTCCTTAAGTCTTTGGTCGGGCCAGAGATATCCAAAGACATCGCAACATCGGGAGTGTTTTTCGAAGAAGATGCCATCATGAGAGCTCAACAGCTTGAGATAATTTATTCTCAGTCTGGTTTACAGTACAAGATTTTTCCGGATGCGCCACAATCCATACTTGATAAAACCAGACAGAGAGATGGACCACATGCCGATGGTATTGTAGTTTTAGCACAAACAAATCCGGTTGAACAAATGACAAAACAATTGCAACAATTTTCTATACAACACATAGCGGCCAACCAAACTACTGTTTCAAATGCTCCCCCTACCCAAACATCGGATGCACACAATGTGCAATTGACAAATCCGAAGGCTACCCAACATCCTGATGGAAAGAAAAAACAATGTAAGAAGGGTAAGGGGGATAAGAAACCCACTAATAATTCTGGTGGGGGAAACACTGAGAAACGAAAGGTGAAGTGTCTGTGTAACCTATGCATGGAAGACCACCCAACCCACCAGTTCCCCTGGCTTGCAGAGGCCCAAAATTTTGTGTCACAGCACCATCCTGCTGTATTAATGAATCCATTTCAACATGGGAAAAACCTTACCCAAGCCTCTACAAGTGCGAAAGGGGGCAGTCAATAACCCTCTCCATCTTCGAACAATCCTCCATCCATGAATGTGTATATGATGAACTGTGATGCTTTTATATCAACTAGATAGCATGACTACAGTAAGACAAGCACCTTTGAGAAAGGTAAAAAAGATGAAATCCGATCTCTTCCTCTCCAGATTGAGAAGAATTTGGGCAAAACGATGACACGCATCCAAAAAGGTGCATTCAAGAAATCTTCTCACAACCCAAATGCAAGGGCCACCTAGAACTACTCTGTGGTGGAGGATTTGTCTCAAACCCCTTGTGCGATGTCCACTTTGGAGGTCCTCCAAAGCTGCCCTTCCCAGAGGAAAGCTTTGTTAGCCACTTTAGGATCTACTAAGACTTGTAATCTGGGTACAATCATGCTGCATACAATCGACTTAAAACCTCATCTCCCTTACCATGTAGCATTTCAGATAGTAGTGGCTTACCCCAGGAAAAATTTTACTCGAAACATTTTCCGCACGGTGGTTGATGAGGGTGCCTCGACATGCGTCATGTCGTTGGAGTGTTGGAAGGCCATTGGCCAGCCCGTTTTATCTCCGTCACCTACTCTTCTTACCACTTTCGACGGTCGTTCGTTCCAACCACATGGCATCATCCCCTCTTTCCCTGTGTAGTTAGGAAGGAAGACCGTGTGTGTCGAGGTAGAAGTAGTCGACGCATCCCTCGACTACAATCTCTTGTTAGGTAGGAGTTGGACCTATGCCATGCAGGCAGTGGTCGCTACAGTTTTCTGGGTCTTGTTGTTTCCACACGAGGGCTGGATTGTGACCATTGATCAATTGTCCTTTTCCCGACCTGACCCTTCATTGGGGGCATTCGTGGTCCCAATGATTGATAATCCTCAACCGAGCGTCGTCAATGTAGGGGTTGGTTTGTGCCCACCTTTGATGGGTACTTTTGATTATCCACCTCCTCAAGGTGATATCAAGTTCATATCAGACCACCATAAGGTTGAGATTTTCCAAGTTTCGTCATTTCGCACGACTTACTTCAATGATCCATGGATTCTTCCTTCCCCATCGTCCACAATGGAAGGGACAGGGCACCATGGTATGTCTATGCCCTTGTCTGCGGTAGAAGCATCAAACTCTTTAGTCCAACAAGCTTCAGCCGACACCGATCCAACTCCTGCACAAGAGTTAGATCTGATTCCAGAGCCTATTTGGGCTTAGGGTTCCCTCGCTGATACCGATTTGTCAGACATAGTCTTTCCCTTAGACGAAGAAATCATTGAAGCAATGAATAGTCTAGACAAACCCTAGGACGATCTCCATCACTGATCATACTTTCTCCTAGAGTTAAGCAAAATTGAAGCAGGGGAATTCACCTTGACTATGACTGGAGATAGGTCTTGTCCTATCAATCCCTTGACTACACATGAGGTTTATGCCAAGGGAAATATGGCAACTATCGCTGAAACTATACCGATTAATATCTCCAGAACCCCTGGCATTGTGGAGAATGTTTTCGGCAGAGCTGACTGTTCCCCCGAAAAGATTCAAATCTACATAGACTTATTTAAAGAATTTTGTGACGTTTTTGCCTGGTCTTACAAGGAAATGCCGGGCATTGATCCAAAAATAGTCAAACATGAAATTACAACTTATCCTAATGCCAAGCCAGTTTGGCAGAAGCTTCGTCCAGTTAATCCCAGGAAAGAAAAAACTATTAAGGTTGAAGTAGAGAAACTGCTCAAAGCAGGTTTTATCTATCCTGTCCATTTGACCCAATGGGTGTCAAATCCTGTGCCAGTCAACAAAAACCAGGGCATGATTCGCGTATGTACGGATTTTCGTGATTTGAACAAAGCATGTCCAAAAGATAATTTTCCCACACCATTCATTGACCATATATTCGATGAATGTGCCAGTTGTGAGGATTTTTCTTTCATGGATGTTTTTTTGGGATATAATCAGATACAGATCAAACCCAAAGACCAACACAAAACAACTTTCATCTGTCCATGGGGTACATTTGCCTAATGTAAGATGCCTTTTGGTCTCAAAAATGTTGGAGCTACCTTCCAGCAAGCCATGTCTTGTTCTTTCCATGATCTCAAGCATATATTCGAAGCCTATTTGGATGATTTAGCATCACGATCTCGCAAGAGAACGGATCATCCCACACACCTCCGACTTATTTTTGAGCGATGTTGTTACTTCCAGATTTGCTTGAATCCAAACAAATGAATATTTTGCGTAACATCAGGATGGCTTCTAAGTTTTATAGTCCCAACAACATGGATCATGGTCGATCCTCTCAAGGTGGAGGCAATACTTCAGTTGATTCCCCTGCGTACAATCCTTCAGCTTCAAAGTTTACAGGGAAAAGTGAACTTTTTGAGGCGTTGCATAGCCAACTATGTCAAGATCACAAAGGGATTTATGCGTTTTCTACAGAAAGACATCCCTTTTCATTGGGACGAAGCCACTCAACAATCTTTCAGTGCATTGAAACATGCCCTCATGACTGCCCCTCTGTTCCGACCACCTAATTATAACAAAGATTTCTTATTGTACTTGGTTGCGGTAGAGTTGACTATCGGTATGGTCTTAGTTCAGGGAGATGACTTCCTCTCAGAATATGTGATTTATTACCTGATCTGAGGCTTGGTTGTACCGGAACACAATTATTCCCATATTGAAAAACTGGTGTTGGTAGTCGTTCATGTTGTTCAACGGTTCCGTCATTATATTTTGTTTTGCAAGACCACCATCATTGCCATTGTGAATCCATTTCAATACGTATTAACACGACACGTCATTGGCAGGAATATCAGTCGACGGGTAGTTTTTCTCGAGGAATTTGACTTAGATTTTGTTTTGGTAAAATCCAAGAAGTCACTGGTCTTTGCGGAACTCATCTCAGAACTTCCGGTTGAATCTGGTGAGGTTATGCCTGAAGAGTCGCCTATTAGAGGAGACATTTTTTTTATCGCATCTTTGGATCCCTGGTATGGAGATATACTTGTCTATCTCCAGAATTTGAGGTGCCCCACCTCTACTTCTTGTGATGAGTGTCGCCATATACGCCATCAGGCTAAGAACAATCTCATACTCAATGACTCTTTGTATCACCGAGGTGTAGATTGCATCCTTCGCCGATGTCTCACTTATGAAGAAGCAGTTATCGTGCTTAATGACTGCCATACTGGAGCATGTGGCGGTCATTTGTCTGGCTTGGCAACAGCCCAAAATATTTTATGAGCCGGTTACTTCTGGCCAATGTTAATCAAAGATTGTATTGAATCAGTGAAGAAGTGCCACCAGTGTCAGATCTTCTCTCGGAAGATGAGGGCACATCCTGCTCCCATGTTTCCTGTTGTCACAGTTGGTCCCTTCACTAAGTGGGGGATTGATTACACTACATGCAACCCTCCTTCAGCAAGGGGGCACCATTATATCATTGTAGCTGTAGACTACTTCACGAAGTGGGTCGATGTTATGCCAATGTTTAAATATGATGGAGAGACTGTAGCTCTCTTTTTGTTCAACCAGATAATCGCAAGGTTTGGTGTCCCAAGAGAGATTGTCACTGACCATGACAGTCACTTTCAGAACCAAATGATGACTGACTTAACATCAAATCTTGGGTTTCAGAAAGAAAATTCTTCACCCTACTACCCCCAAGAAAATGGTCAGGTGGAAGCTATGAATAAATCTCTTAAGACCGTCCTACAATGAACGATCAATTCGGCTAAGTCAAATTGGCATTTGATGTTATACTCGACATTATGGGCTTACGGAACGTCTGTTAAGAGTACAACCGGTTTCTCACCTTTTCAACTCATTTACGGGCTGGAAGCAGTCTTTCCTATAGAATATTAGATTCCGTCCCTAAAATTGACAGTACAATTGATGTCGGACACTTCTCCACTTGAAGAGCAGTTATTATACCTTGAGCATCTCAATGAACAGCGTCGCGATGTGGCCCTAGCCAACGAGGCTCACAAAAAAAAAGTCAAGTGTCAGTATGATCGGTCCATTCGTCCTCGGATTTTCTCTAAAGGTGACCTTGTCCCGATCTATGACCAAGATAAGGAATCCCTAGGGGTAGGCAAATTCAAACCCATGTGGTTCATACCTTTCACCGTAAAAGAGATTCTAAAAAAGGGTGCTTATCGTCTGGTAGAATTTGAGGGAAATTCTTTGCCAGAGCCTATAAATGGGCTCTACTTCAAGAAGTATTACTCATAGGAATCTTTAGGTCTTTTCTGGAGTAGTGGATTTCCCACTCACAATAGAATTGGCGACCATACTAGGGATAGGAAAATTCAAACCCATGTGGTTTGGACCTTTCATCGTAAAAGAGATTCTAAAAAAGGGATCTTATCGTCTTGTAGACTTTGAGGGAAATGCTTTGGGAAAGACTAGAAATGGGCTCTACCTCAAGAAGTATTACTCATAGGAAGGTCACCTTGGGTAACTTTTTGTAACATATGTATATTCTTTTTCTGGTTTCTTTTGGTTTTATGGACGTGTCATTTTTGATGTTATCTTTTGTCACTGTGACAGATGTCAAGTGAATTAGAGGTCTTCATTGGGTACGTAGACAACGCTAGCCGGCACACTCAGAGGCTTGCCTCCGCAGCTTTGGTAATTTTTACACCTCAGGGCCAGTTATTATCCTTAGGAGGTATATGTTTAAGCGACGCCACAAACAATGTCGTCGAATACAACATAGTTATTGAGTTGCTTTGTGACGCTCTGTCATTTGGTATCTCTCACCTCTGGGTCTATTTAGACACTCAGCTGGTTGTGTCTCAGTTAAATAGAGTCTACCATGTTCATGATCCTACTTTACACCGACGATTCCCTAGTGTACATCTCTTAGAACGAAGCTTTGATTATATTACATATTTTCATGTTCCTAGGAGATTAAATCAAGTCAGAGATGCTCTAGCTAATCAAATCTTAGATTGGCATCTCGCACACATATAAGAAAGATATACACATGCAAATGTAAATACATTTTTAAAGGAAAAAATAATCCATAAGACATAAAAAGACATAAAAATCCATATATAATATCAAAATCATCAGAGTACATAGGTGGGTGCATGCGCCTCAAAAATACGACCAGTAATGAGTCATGGGGCTTATGCCCTCAAAAAGTATATACAAGTAGTGCCCTCGGCATGTGAAAATTCTAGCCTAACTAAGGACGTGGCATGTGGGCCCTGTTATAATAATCAACGATGTTTTCCAAACAACGAAAAAACTGAACCCATGTCTGTGGTGCCCCCACTATGTGAGGCTGCATAGATGGTGGCAGATCCTCAATCTCTACCATGGGGACTGTGTGAGTAAGTGAGGTAAAATTTCTCTCTACTCACCTCAGAAACCTCTTAGCCTCACCGACTAGAAGATCTCCTGCTGCTACTGGTCCTCCTACAGCGGCGGGTGCGGCCCCTGGCTGAGGATGTTGCCTGTTTCTCGCATAATCCACTGGTCGCAACGGTCCCACATCTGCACATAATAGACACATATTTTTCAACTGCTCTGGCATAAAAAAAAATGATATATATAAAAAAAAACATAAAAATTACATATGTTTAACAAACAAAAAAACAAATGATGCAAACTTACCCATCTCTCCTCACTCCTTGCCGAGATCTATCAGTATCTCAAGGTCTCTTGAGAAGTCAATCCCAGCATAAGGGTAATCCTCTATGACTAGGATCTGTCGTGAATACCAAGAAAAAAAGTCGTCATCAAAGGACTCATTGGTCCTTCCTCCCCCCTGTCATGGCAGAAACACTGCCCATCTGCATATCGTGGGAAGAGAGGTCTGATGCCCTCGTACCACCTCTTGTGGGATGAAACTGGTCACTCTTTCAAAGAAGAAAGAGCAAAGAAACGTTTTGAACCTGAAGTTCCTCTGATTCCGCAACCAGTAGTCTGTTAGCTACCTCTTCATATAGTCCAATAATGTGGTGCTCCAATCAAAAATTTGTGCATTTAAGCATTGAACTGCACAGTTCATATGTGCATGGGAAGCCTGATGCAAAGCAACAGACCCTATAATATGCCTGATGAGAAACACTATCGCCTGTAGTGCTAAGTCTGAGATATTGCTTATCGACACTTGCGAGCTCGTCCTATCTATACCCACCTCACAATGGAGTCCAATCAACTCCGATATGTTATGAGGCCCAGAGGGAAATGTACAGAAGTTGACTGGTTCCCCTCGCCAAGAGAGGCTAGTCAAAAAGTATACGTCCTCCATCGTTGGCACCAGCGACTACCCCTCTAGCATAAATACCTTTATGTTGGGGTGCCAATAATCAACCAAGACATTTAGTAACCTAGGTTGTGCTCGCATGAAAGGGCATAGGAAGAATTTTAGCAACCCACATTGCATTAAGGCAAAAACAACATTGGGGTCCTCTCCAACCAATGCACTAATATCCTCATGCTCTCTTTCCCTCTAGTGAACATACATCCTGCAAAAGACCAAGTTCAGGAGGCTTAACCCTTTCTTTTTTAAGTTTTTTCCATTAAATGAAGGGCCCATGCAGGCTGTAATGATGACAGTCGCGTGTACACACATGCAGTTTTTCCTCTGCCTGAGTGTACATGCAGGTTGTCATAGGACAACCTGCGTGGACTTAGGGCTGACTTCTTAAAGGTCGACACCCCTCCAAAAAATAAAATTAAATGCATAAAGAAAGATTTAGATTGCAATAGGAGAGAGTTTATACTTACTTGGTCCAAGCGGATGGTTGTTTCATCCACCGAGGCTCCTGGAATGAATTCTTTTCACAAAGGGGCAATTTTGGATTTTTGTCAATTTCTGAATTAACAATGGTGATAATGAGCTGCCAACTTCTATTTATAGAGGTTTTTGGCCCTTTTTTATCAATTTTCGGACCATTTTGTCATTTTTTATAAATTGAAAATCAATTAAGATGGTTCATGAGTTTTCTTTGAATGGTCACGGGAAGTATTTCTTTAGGTATTGCGATTTTTTTTTATTTTTTTTCGAGGTTTGGGAGTTTTGACGGTCCTTTGGTAAAAAGTCATTTTTTTCAACTCATTGCATTTAAGTCAAGATTACACCTCCACTTTCTGCATCTCGTTGTCTTTTCCTCTTTTCCATAGGATCGATCCCACCGAATTACGACACAGAACCATTGTTGTTTCTTTAGAAGTGTCGTAATTTGGTGGTAGAACTTACCATAACATGGACACCCTAGGTAGATCCTAGTTGCATTATGGTGTCCATGTTGTCACTAATGACTATAGGTTCGGGAGTACCTTTTAGATTTTCCTGATTATGAGTTTGATCCTCTTTTGCATGATTCCTTATCAGTCTTCACCTCACCCTCGAGACTCCCAAAACATAACGGGTATTCTTTTAATCCCTTTTCAGACCCTCTAAACATGAAAAGATGGTCAAGCGATCTTGTGGCCTTTCACGCTCGTTAAATTGAAATTTGAAGTCGTGTCTATCCAGTGGTAGTTTACCCCTTTTTCGGTCTGGATGGTCAGCTGTATGAACAAAGGTATACTCTAGAGGCCTCATATCTCTAGAAGAGTACCCTCAAGTATAATTTTAACCCTTTTTCGGGCCCGAGGGACTAAATTTATGAAAAAGGAACCCCCATGGAGTCCATAGTTAAGCTCTTTTCAGACTCCCTAAAATTGAAAAGATCGTCAAGTGACCTTATTCTTTCACACTCGTTAAAATGGTCCAGAAGAACATTCCTGATGGAGTCCATAATTAAGATTTTTTCAAACTCCTTAAAAATGAAAAAATTATCGAGTGATCTTGTCTTTATCACACTCGTTAAAATGGTTTCGAATAGACGTCTTGTCAGTGCTAGTTTACCCCTTTTTCGAACCGACTAGACTACCTTTGAAAAAGGTACCCCATCGGAGTCTCCTTTTACATTTTTTCAGACTCTCTAAATATGAAAAACCACTGAACTTATCTTCTCTGGGCTCATTAAACTTACATCGAAGGACGTTACCATTGTGTGTCTTATTAATCGCATTTGCATACCCACGTCTTTGGCCTAATTCCGTCTCCATGTTTCTCTCAACCGAACCATCTGAAACATGCCTTATATGCAAGCCCTATAGCACTTTTCCTTTGCGTCTTGACACCTTTGGCCCCAGGAGGGATTTTTTCCAAGTGTCCTTTATTTGAACATCAGTCTAGTCCTTGCGCCTCGAACTCATATGTTTGCGACACTCATTCTTCCTTTGTAACGTAGCATTCTTTTATTCTTTTTCCAAAATTATTGAAAAAGGCAAAAAAAAACAAATATACCCCAAAAAGAGGAAGGGAAAAGTATTTTATTTGTATTGGCAGCACAATGAGTCGCCCTTGGATAAAGCACATGCTTCCGTTTGTCCGTCAAGCCCTGGGATTTAATATGACGTTAGGAAGTTGTTCCCGCTACATTGAGTTGTGTCCTCCTCTATTTGCTTATCCTTCCAAACATATGGAGAGTTTGTGTTGCCTCCTACCTCGTGAACTTATGTTAATGCCATGCTGCTTGAGTCTCATCATTTGTCGTGCTATTGTCCAATGGAATTTTTTTACCAAGCCTGAGTCGGCCCCTCTGCAGTTTGTCTCTCTCCCTCATGCTCGACCATCCTGAAGTCCAATCAAGTCTTTGTTCAAAATCAATGAAGCCTTTAGTCTGATCATCAAGATTCTCTAGTCCATGACCGACGATCCGCCAAAGACCTCTGGGTAGTAAAGTCATACACTCATATTACACTCCTACCCGAGTTTTGAAGATTTTGAAGTTGTTGCTTGATCTTTGAAGACCTCATCTTCAGCCATCAGGCCTTATCATCTTCTAGAAGATTGATACTATACATGTATATCTTTTTGATTTTGAGATGTAGACCTGATGTGTATTTCTCGCGACTACACTTTTTATAGTTATATGACATGGATCTATAGTGTATTTGATTGGTAGCCATGATTTTATTTCATCCCGAGAATGGGTATGCTCGCCTTGGTGAGACAATTGTTATTTTGCAGATGGCACCTCCCAAATTCTGGTCCTTGGGCTCACGTGTTTGGAATGTTGGTGAAGATTGATAATGTATTTCGGCCATCAGATGCTCTTCTGACCTCACACATTAGGGGGCATATGTTATAATCCTAAATTTCACCAGACATATTTACCTAGCATCAGGCCATCTCAGACTCCTTCTTTGACAAAACACTACTGAAAAACTCTTCTTAAAATCCCCCTTTATAAAGGCCCACATGCCTTGATCCATTATTGCACACGTGTACACGCTAGTTGCCCCAGTATAGCCTATATGTACCTACAAAAGCATGGAAAAAGGAAAGTTGATGACATAACACATAGCTTTGGGCAAGTTAACTAAACCTTTCGGCCATGCATGGCCGGTCATTCGACCAAATACCTAGCTCCTTCTAGCCTATAAAAGAAGGGGTAGGGGGGCCATTTGAAAGGAGGAAAATCATAGTAAAGAAACTCTACCCAAATTCGTATTCCCCTTTGCCCAAGATTCTGCAACCATTTTGTGATTTCAACGAAGAAGAGAAGCAAGTGTGTTAGCAGTTGGTGCACAATAAAAGAGGAGCCCATGATATGAAAATAGAAGGCTGACTTGTTATGCTATGCAAGCACCCCTACTTCATTAAAATAAACTTTACAGGACCTTGCTTCATGTGTATAAAAATGCAATATAAACTTATGTGTTAAGTTTTATTCTTCTTCCTTTAAATGCTTATGTGTTAGCAAATGTTCTTGTAGATGGTTAAATATGTACTTCACATAAATATACAGCAACAATACTTGCAGCAAACAAACCATCAAATGCACAACAAGAACAACATGATAAAGGAGTTCACCCCCCTACGGGCTACATCTCCTTGAGCCTCCATAATGGACTTGGCTCTCTGGGATTAATTAGTCAAAAGTTCTT
>ML799553.1:298323-318136 GCA_009831015.1 Picea engelmannii
CATACCATGATACCTCGGACCAATTACCTCATGGAGCAAGAGCCCTCTCTGATGCAAGACCAGGTCGGTAGTGATGGAGGCTGGTACGGATGACAGGACAAAGCTGGCTGAGAAGAAGAAGATGGGTCCTCCAGGACCATGCTTAGGTCATTCCTGCTCTCGGTACTCCATGTCTAGGACCATGTGGGCCTCGAGACATGATCTCCTAGTTATCCCTAGATATCGGGGATAACATGTCCAATTTAGCACTTGATGTGGATATCACGTTTGACAAGAAAATTCTCAATAGTAACACAATCGCAAAACACAAGTCCATGTTGTTCAAGCATATGGCCATGTGATTAAGAGTTTCTTAATCTCATCTCTTTACATATATAACTTTGATTGAATAAATAACATTACATTTTAAACATGAATAATGATTCATTTCACACCAAGATATACACCACTCCATTAGAAGTATATAGATTGACACCTTACCAACAACTTGTGTTCAAAATACATGGATAATTCAATTAAAAAAAAGGATATTTGCAGCGTGGGAGAACCTCTCAAATTATTCGTTGAAGCTTTATGACTTTGGTCAATATAAAAAAAAAAACGTTTGTATTGAATGATGAAGATGACGGAAACTTGGTCTATGGTTAAATTGCATAAAATAATTAATGGAACTCATAGTTTCTCAATTTATATGTTGAATTTACGGTATATATATTTAAACTAGAGAACGATCGAGTAGTAGTGAATGTGATGTTGACCATCTCTGCCAAATATTCCCATGGTGATGGGTCCAACAATTGAGTGGAAGGGGTTCTAATTTGCAATGAGACTAGGATACTCAACGTCAACTATTATCATAATATGCCTCCTTAATGTGAATTTATGTTCTGATTTCTAGGCTGACAATTGACATTTAAAAAGGGGTAATCCACCATCAAATGGAATGCTTTACACTTACAGATTCCATACCATGTTGGTTGATAGTTCTAATCTTTTCTTTGATCATTATATACAACCTGAGTGGGCCTAATGGTTAAGAACATGTGTTTCCTCCTAAGATGTCACAAGTTCAAATCCAGAGGGGGGTAAGGTATGTATACCTCCGTAGACTTTACCAGTCAAATTGCTGGGTGGAGGGGGTCTCATACACCAACTTGGTGTCTGGATTTGTCGTAAGCTTAAAAATAGATTATTATTATTATTATTATCTTAATTATTTTTGAAAAAAATCAAATGCTATAATAGATATTAATTTATTATGTAAAGCACATGGAAAGGTAATGAGATAGTAATTATGTTAGAAATAGTAATAAACACATGGAGATGATAATGTTTTCCCTCGTACTAGTGATCAAATCAAATTTGGAGGGATATTCTTAATTTCAATTTAAAGGGTACATATTTAGTCAACTTTTCCACAATAAAAAGTTGAAAAAGTAGTTATACTTCAATTGACAAGAGTATACTAGGCACAACTTCAAAAAAATATTCTAAATAAAATATTTCCCTAACAATTATTCAAAATGTTAAAATTTAATGAACAACCAAATAAATAAGTTGGAATTTCAATAAAAAGTAATAATACACATAGTTTGTTATTTCGAATATAATATTTTTATGAGATATGCATACATTAATAATAGTAATAATAATAATAATCCATAACTATTGAGACATGTTTTCTTTGGATAATTTCAAAGTGTTAAAAATGACAACATAAAACTTTAGACAATTTCAAAATCAAACATTTTTGTGAACACCAATATAAGAGAGGATGCAATCTTATATGTATCCATACGTTTTTTTTTTTTAAGTAAAAAAGGTAGAACCTGCTATATTAGGTTATCAGAGAAACATTGACAAAATATACAGAGATATAGTTCTGAGCCACCAAAAATGCTGTCGTTTTATCGGAAACTAGCATAGTTTGGAAAACTGTTTTGCCCTCTGTCCTGCCAGAAGGAAACCAGGACAGATGGCCATAGGTCAAGTTTACATGTAGCAACAACATGATTAAACATAAAACAAACTAGCAAAGGAGAACCTAGATACCCGGTGACATGTCGCCATTGCCTATCTGCCACGTGGACCTGGCTGGGATGGCGAATGGTTGTACATAGAATGGACATTTCCTCTTTGCTAGAGCATTGGAGTACGCATCAAGGAGCAAGTCTAGACGCTATCCCATGAGAAGGGCTCTGTGCTCCTGGTCTGCCATGTGGCCTCGGAGTTCAAACACTAGAGCTAGATTCTCTGCATGGAGGAAAGGACCATGCAAGTCATGAACACCTGCGTCGTCGAAGATTTCGTTTCCCACTTCCACGTTCATCCCAGCTCTGGCCTCGATCTTAGTCAATTCTGCACCAGCCGCTTTCTCCTTCATCCCTAGTCTAGTCTCGTCCACGTTCCCTTCGACGCAAGCCTTGTCTTGAGCCTCGACCTCGATTGTTACCTGCTCAGCATGGCTAGTGGGACTGTAGTCACCCATCCACGGTATCTCCTCAACAATGCACACAGGGAAATCTTTCGTCGTCTCGTCTTTAGGACCGCTACCATCCTGTAATTCCGACACCATGACTTGCGGTTCCGGGGTGGTCACAAATTCCTCCATGAATGGCGTTTCTTCAACATAGCAGGTTGGAAATTCGTCCGCGGCGCCACCCTCCAGATTGCTTCCAGGCTCAATTGACATGGTATGACTGTTACGCTCTGTCCCAGTCTCAACAATAATGGCATGCAGAGCCAATTGGTCAGTGCGAGCCCTCTTTCGGAGAATGGAGGTCACCATCGACAAAGCGCGCTACAGGTTCTTCCTCCTTTGCCTTTGCTCTTTGTGGGTGTACCAGGCCGAGCCACGACGAGGCCTACCTCGCTTCCTGGTCATTGTTGCTGAGTGGTGGATGACAATGCAGAGAGAATGTAGCGAAACGAAAGTGAGCCAAGACGATAAGGAACCAGAGTTGCACCAGAGCTCCCAACCAACGGGGAGGTCCAAAACGAGAGTGAACTAGCTCTGTCCAGGCGCTCGATGTTTCGAATTGCCAAATGACGGATTCGCTGGGCTATCCATAAACCCTGTCATGTTGAGTGCGGTATGAGCGAGATATTTCGTGTGAGGGAGGAGTCCCTCCACCGTATAGCGACTGTAATGGCCATCTACCATCGTAAATGCGGAGAGGATGGGTGGTGGCCATAAACATTTATGCTATGGCTCAATGCAGAGCCAGGTGGCGAGTCATTGCCGCGTGTCACCCCATCCGAGGATATGTATCCATATGTTGCATGAGCTCTATTATCACAATATATAACATCTTTGTGCAAATCATTTCACAAGGGCTAAGTCAAGTGTAACATGGAAGTG
Organism: Picea engelmannii; assembly: GCA_009831015.1. Lineage (NCBI taxonomy): Eukaryota > Viridiplantae > Streptophyta > Pinopsida > Pinales > Pinaceae > Picea > Picea engelmannii. Next base: position 301,685 of record ML799553.1, read on the forward strand.
TTACCATTGTCACCTTAGCAATCACTTCCCTTGTTTTAGTGAAGAATGAAATCCAATACAAGGGAGGCTTCCCTGGCAAGCTTAAGGAATCCTATAGCAAGATGAGATCAAGTCTACAAACTCCTATGTTTTTTACTCAAACACACCACCACTAGATCAAGGGTTTCAAGGTAAGTATAAGGTGGTTTAATGAAGGAATTTCTAGATTTGTATGTGTGAAGTATCTAAGACAATTAATGATGTCTAGCAAGTTAAGGTAGGTCAATAAGGTACTCCAAACACTACAAATAAAATAAAAATCTATGGCTGTTGTAAAACTTGTGTAAAATATGATGATGTTAAACGATATATCAAGTTACAACAACAACAATAAATCAACCTTCTAAATAAGTTAAACATGTAAATAAACTAGGGCTGAAAAATACAAGTTAAACTAGAGTTTTGCAAACAACTACTTGCTGAAATGATAAGCTAGTATAACAACCATAACCATGAAAGACAAAAGCCATAGAGGGATGGAAATTAAATTAGTAATGCAATAAATAATGACAAGATACACTTCAAGGTAAAAGAATCCAATCAAACCCTAGACATCGAGCCTAACTATGGTTGAAAGTTGAAGAGTAATTTCTACAAACCCTAATATAATCCTAGAACAATAAAATAAAGGTTAATTAAGGTTTTAAGACTTGTTAAAAGGGAGTTAAGACTAGTTTTGTTTAATCCTTTTGGGCATATGGAGTCAAACTATGAACTTTGTTGAAGACAAAGGTGAAAAATGCAATTTAGATAAAACCCTAAGGTAGTCCACTACAAACCTTAGGAGGTTATCCTATAGAAAGACAACTAGGATAGTCCACTACAAACTCTATAAAATCATCCTATTTCCTTTAACGAGATTTAAAGATAATATCAAGCAAAGGTATACCACTACAAACCTTGTTAGGGTTTACAAGATAGGATTTGTCCAAGAAAATAACAAGGAAAAATGTATTATAACCACTTTGATAAGAACATTCACATGTCATATATTCATAAATAAATCCACAAAGACTTAGAAAGAACACTTACTAGGAAAATCAATGCTCATCCATGAAATCAACCATCAAACTTGAAAAAGAATCCATAGATCATCTCTCCAAGAAGGCACATAAGTCATTCATTCATAGAAAAAGAAAAAATATAGAAGCAACAAGTAGTAGTAATCCTCCACAAGTAGCAATGATGATACAAATGAGGGAGCACTTCCTCTATTTATATGAGGAAACCATGCGCTTCACCTAAATAAGCTAATATCCACTAAAAGACTCTATAAACATAATAAATCCATGATACAAGGTGGATAGGTCTAGGTAGACCCCCAAAGATGCCTCTAAAACAAAGATAGAATGCAAAAAACATGAAAACATCCTCTAAAAATGCCACATGTGTGCGTGTAGAAGGCTCATGAAGGGTGATATAATCTCCATAATGGGTGTAAATGCTCCAAAAGTCATGTATATCCTCAAAAGGTGCAAAGTATCATCAAAAGTCATGTCTCCTCATCAATAAGGTCAAATCTCCTCATCAAGAAGGTTCCAAATCATCATCAAAAGTGCTAGGTTTGCTCAAGCAAGTGTCATATCATCCTCAAGTGCAACGCCCCATCATATGTGCAACGTCCTAGCTCAAAATGATGATTCCATCAAGGGAAATGGATACATGACCTCTCCCAATAGGTGTACCATCATCATCACATGCAACATCATCAAGCCAAACCTCCACATCCTCAAGGGGGTGCAACATCATGAAGGGGATCTTGGTTCTCTCCAAGTGACACGTCCAACTCATTCACATAATGTCCTAGTTCTTGGGTGCAACGTCCATGGTCCAATGTGGGGTAGAGGGTATCGAGACATGTGCCAAGTCATCATAGGGTCCAACACTCATCATGAAGGCTCCAACGACTTGCATATCGTTTCCAACGTCCTCCATGAAGTGAAAGAGAAGCATCACCAACGACCTCCAAAGGACCATGTCTAAGGGTGCATCATCATCAAGCACATGATCAAAGAATTGAGTGAGACCAACCATCATGGACAAAAGAGTTATCATAACATTAAACACAAGTCAAATTTTAGTGTAAAATCCATGTAAGTGGTTCACATTAGGTATCTTCTTCAAACTTCACGCTAATTCATGATTTTATACAATTTTCCAAGTTTAAGTATGAGAAGACAATCATAGAACCCTATTAAGTGTGTTAGTACCCAAGTAGAGGAGTATTTCTCGAGAAACCCATCAAAGTGTAAGTGTAAGTGAATGGTATTACCTAGGGTTTACTTCATGGTCATGGTGTCATTGACATATAAGGCCACATCTGATGTTCATCTCCATGAGCACTTTTGTAGAGGGACTGCTTAATGCATTGAGTTACCCTTTCCTCAGTATTGTTTCTTTCCACACATTATCTTGCTTTTTGATAATTCATTTCTTTACTTTGCAATCCCTTTTCAAGCTTATGCATTTATTGTATTAGAATAATTCATTTGAGTCATTTCTTTAGATATGGATTCAGTGCATTAGGACTTGGGGTGGTGGCCTCATAGCGAGGGGGTAGAGCTCAAGATTACATGGCTTTTGATTTATCATTCATCTCCCTTTACTTTTCTTTTGCATTTTGAATTTATAGCATGTTGTTTCTATTTTTTTTACAGCTACATCAACCTCAGGCATTCAAGCCCCTTCTTCGCATAGGAGAATGAAATACAAACCTTTTTGGGATACATGTAACAACCAATCCCAAAACATAAGACAATGAAAGAAAAATAGATGGAAAGTGTTAAGTATGGAAATTTATTGGTACGTTACCCCTATCAAGGCCTCCCAGTAGTACCCTTTTTCCCAAGGGTGACAACACTTGTCTAGAATACATATAATGGCCACCAAGATGAAACAAGGAAAAGAGCATACTTCCAAGAATCATGATTCATTATCTGACTTCAACCAATGATCCTTACCTAAATCCCTGATACATTAAATGTAAACATTGACAAAGTTACCAACTTGATGAGAACTATGACCTCAAAATGAGAACTCTAGCACTAAAAACTCATATTTTTGTGTTAAAAACACCAAAATCAACCCCTAAAAAATTGAAAAGTGGTGCTACTAGTAGCACCTTTTTCTTTTTTTGGGTTAAACTTACAACCCTTTGCAACCGTGACCTTTAATATGTGTAACAAAAACCTTAAAGTCAACCCTCAAATCGAGAAATTGTGCTAATAGAAGCACCCTTCTTTTTTGGTGGGGTTAAAATTACAACTTGTTTGAAACCATGGCTTTAACAACCAATATCATTACAACCAAACTCCTAAAATCATTCCTCAAATAAAAAAGTGACAATGTCAGTAGCATGCTTTTGGGTTTACAGAGTTGAAAATATAAGTTGTTTGAAACCATAACCTTAACAATGGGTACCATTACAACGAAGATCTTAAAGTCAACTCTTGAATCGAAAAAAGGTGTTAACAATATCAACTCTTTTTTCGTAAAATTAAAATTGCAACATTTTTAAAACTATCACTACCACCTAAACAAATGTTATTATTACAAATAGAATTACCCTAACTACCCTTAATCACCCTTACCTTCCCCTTAAAAAAAAAATCGTAAAAAGTATAAAATCTTAATTTTTGTGTTTCCTTCAAAACACTTAAATAAAATTAAGGAAAACAAATTAATATAAAAAACAAAACTTAAAAATATTAAAACATAAACATTAAAAAAAATCTAAACATCTATATAAAAAAATATTGAAAAATAAGTTTATAAAATATACATATTAAAAAATATAATAATAAAATATTTAAAAACACATAATTTTTGAAAAAAAAAATAACATAACTAAATTTTATAACAAACTTTTTATATGATAAAAAAAATTTCAAAATATTACACGATATCAGAAAAGTTAAAAAAAATTAAAATATATATATATATTTTTAAAGTGTGCGTTGTTATAACATACGAAAGGGTAATATGAATAGAGTATATAACAAAATTTTATATATTAATATGAATAGGTTATATAACAAAATTTCAAAACATATGAAAAGTAAAAAAAATTCAAAATATTACACGATATTATAACATAGAAAAGTTAAAAAAATTAGAAAAAATAATAATTTTTAAAAGTGCGCGTTGTTATAACATACGAAAGGGTTATATTGGGTTATATTAATAGGGTATATAACAAAATTTCAAAACAATTTTTTGAGAACGTGGGGATATGAGTGGGGGCTATGCTGATCGCTCTCACTCATATACCTCCTTTCCCTTTCGTATGAACCCATGCTCTTTGAAATTTTGTTATATATCCCTTAAAAAATTTATATAATTTTTTTAATGTCTGATTTTTGATTTTTAATTGTATGAACCCATGCTCTTTGAAATTTTGTTATATATCTCTTAAAAATTTTATATAATTTTTTTAATGTCTGTTTTTTATAATTATATTTTAAAGTTTGTTTTGATAAGTGTAAAGAAAATAATAAGCTTTGTTAAGATACAAATAAATTATCATGAGTTTTATAGTGAAATTGAGTGTTGGACAATTCCTAAAACGTCGTGGGATAAAAGAGGGTGTCACTTTCGTGACACTAAAAAGGTTGAAGATGAAAATCATTTCTCTTAGATTGTCCTACCTATACCCATATTATATCTCAATTTCAAAATATGTGTCACATTACCAACCTTCCTAACCCTTTAATTCAACAAAACTATGATGATCTTGGAAAGCTTATCTTAATGTTTTTTGAGCACATAAACAAAATTCTAAAGAATTGCAAGTAATCCCTTACCCTCTTAAGGTTCAATAGACCAATTCAGTCTCAGTGGACGTTTATCATCATCATCATTTTTTATTTTTATTTTTTATATTTTTAAAACTTTATTATCATTTTTAGACCAATTAAATTTCAGTGGACATTTATCATCATCATTTTTTAACTTTATTATCATTTTTTTTTATGTATTTGATTATACTTTTTTAATATATTTATTTAAAAGTTTATTATATATGTATTTATATATTATAATATTTTTTAAAAGTTTATTTTAAAAAAATGAATTCTATTTTATTTTTGTTTTGTTTTAGAAGTTTATTTTTATTTTGAATTTTCTAAAATGTGTAGTTATATTGATTTGTTTTAAATATTTTTTTATAATTTATTTTTAAATAATGCTTTTTTTTTAAAGTTTTTAATTAAAAATTTAAAGGGAGGGTAAAGGGCAAAGTGGAAATGAGTAGGGTGATTTTATTTGCAACAATGTTGACTTTTTAGGTTAAAGTTTAAAAAATGTTGCAATTTTAAACCTGAAAAAAGAAAGGGAGTTGTTTAGTAACTCTTTTTAATTCAAAAGTTGATTTTAAAATTTTGGTTGCAATGTTAGTTGTTGTTAAGTCCATGGTTTCAAATTAGTTGTAATTTCAATCTCCTATAAATCAAAAGGGTGTTACTTGTAACATCTCTTTTTAATTTCAGTGTTGATTTTAAAATTTTGGTCGTAACAATACTAGTTGTTAAGACCATGGTTTTAAACAAGTTTTAATTTTAGCTCTTAAAAAAAGGGTGCTACTGCTAACACCACTTTTTAATTTTTGGTTTGATTTTAAGGTTTTTGTTTACAACATTCCAAGTCATGGTTTCAAAATTCATAATTTTAACTCTGTAAAAAAATAGTGCAACTAGTAGCACCACTTTTTAAAATGGAGGTAAAAAAAACATTAAATATGACCTCTAAAAAACTAAGAACTTTGGATAGTTCTTGTTAGGTTTGTGACATTGTTCACTTCATATGAAACAATGGCTAATGTACCTCATGTGTGTTGGAAAACCATCATCGAATGAATATCATAATCATGTGAATGAGTTGAGAATTTATGAGTAAGAGGCATATGAGGGGTTGTTGTCTGTGGAGAATGTTGGTCATCATCTTTGGGACCATTGTCTATAATGTGGATCGTGAATATTGATCTCTTCTAGTTACCCCTAGGTGAGGGGGTAATCAGCACTGCATATTATATTTATATTTTGAGCATACCCCAATCGGGCTTAACCATGGGAGTCATGTTCATTATATATCTCATTAAAAAACAAGAAATTGTTGTAGATATTGAGGCCTATGTTGAACGATGATAATTCTATCAAAATACAGTAAAAGGAATGAAGAGAGCCTAATTGCATTATAGGCCTCTAGGAGCATGACAATCTAGCATGAATTTTTATTGAGGATATTGATTTTTCACGTTATCTCTCAAACCATGTGAAAATGCATGAAAGAGTGGGATGCTACATAACAATATCTAATGCATAAGTTTGGTGATAATTAAAATTATGTTAGTGGGATGTTAGAGCATAATCCCTAATGCATAAGTTTGTTGATAATAAAAATTATGTTACCTTCTCCCTAGCTTTCTTAAGAATCCCACCCAACTTAAAAAATGGTGTTCCAAGCATTAATGCTACAAAGGATATGTGTCCTTAATCATGAGTTTGGGATGAGGAAAGGGGAAAGATATTTATGAGGAACTCTCAAAATATTTGTGAAGTATCATCACACTAATGTCAATGTTTCGGATAGCAAAAAGAAGAAGAAGGTGAAAAGGTGTGATAGATAAAGATGCATGGAATTGGGAAAAGGGGAAGGATCATTTTGGAGAACAAAGGAGTGAGGATTTGATAATTATATAAATTGAATTAAGAAAATCACAATTCTCATTGTTGTATGTCAACCAAATTATATATATAATTCTTTAACATTGAATCATCAATCCGGGAGTCCGTAAACTTAGATATGCAACAAAATATATGTAGGATCGAAGCCATCTTATCCTATCTAAAAAAAAGACAGAATTGAAATCTAGAAGATATGTGCTAACTGGGGTGTCAATACAGATCCCCTTCACTATGGGTTACAATCTTGCACGATGACTTAACAAAGCATTCATGTAATCATTAAGAGTTACAATGCATATCTCTACCCTTCAATGAGTGATCTCACCTACACAACATAAATCGAAAGAAATCTTAATCAATTCTAGCAATGAGCTTGTACTTGAGCACCACCATCCTTGCTAAGACCTTCATGTCACTAAGTTATCTTTTGATATGGATGAGACTTTCTCTTTCCATGAATCAATGATTTGATAAAATGGGAAAACAAACTTGCATAAAATGAAATAAAATGCCATCATGATCCATTTGGAGTGAGCTCTATTCTCTCAAGAACAAGGTAGTGAACTAAAATACAACATTGTAAACTATATCAAATCATAAAACACAAAGAAACTATAACCTTACAATCCATGTGGATGAAATTCTCAAGATGTTTTATTCACTCCACCATAAGTTGGACATATGCTCCAAGAGTCCTCCCCTTGGAATGGAGGAGGCACTCTTATTTATACATAATTTTGTTTGAGAATAAGATAAGAAACTAATAAATTCAAATCCACATATCTCTCATGTGGTTACAACCATTTGCTAATAATTAACAAATAACATCTCTAAAAATATTTCCACAAATATATCTAAAATATTTGATAACAAATCTTCCATGATTCTTCTCCTTCCAAGATGCTTGAGTGATCTTCTCAAATCCTCATCAAATCTTCAAGGGTTGAAGAGGAAATTCGAATTTCAGGATAAGTGGTAAAATTTGGCATTGTTGGAATTTTCAAATATACCGGTAAACATCACCAAACTCACCCAACTTTCAAGGTAAAGTGAAAACATGTCATTTTTCTAATATTTAATCATAAATTCAGTTAAAATACTAAAATAAATGCATTGGAAAATGTCTTGAACCTGATCCCACATAAAGCATGAAAATGGACTTCACACAAGGTTACGGGATGCGGGAAATGATTAAAATTCAAGGAAAATGACGTGAAATAATGATAAACAAGATGGAAATTTGGTGACTCAACATCTCCCCCCAACTGAACATGTAATTTCATTTCCTCATGCAACCTTGCATCTGATTCTTCTGAACTGTGTGATGGGGTCTTCCTTCTCTGAAAATTATTTGAGTGGTAGCTGAGTTACTTGTAGTTGGTTCTTGTGTGACAACAACAAGTTTTGCAGGTGTTGGTTCTTGTGTGGAAACACTTACCTTTTAGGCATAACCTATTTTCTGTTGCAACAGAGAATCTTCCCCCTTTAACAACAACTAATCATTACTGATAATCTAAACCATTTCAAGACACATCAATCTTGAACCAAATTCATTAGGTAACATGCGGTTGACTTTGAATTTTAACCATGAGATAGCATTGCCATCACGTAGCCTAGACCACTAAACCAACATTGGTAGTCGGATCAACACCGGTATTTTGATCACCACCATCACGTGGTAGTTTGATCAACACTGAACCACCTTGTTGCCTCTAGACACAAAACCCATATGACGAATTTCCTCTTGAAGACATGCTGGTATGCCAATCAATGAAGAGGGTTACCAGAATGTAAGATAATTACATGATTTCCTATAGAAAAAATGGTCATCCATTTTCTCATAATTTGTCAACCGGATTCTTTGGATTTTTTTTGGATTTGTTAGTATTACCCTTATGCTTCTATCCACCAAAAATCACAGTAAACAAATGCCTGAATCTCGAGAAATAACCAAAATGATTGTAGGTTACGATGGCTAATTTCTCACAAAGTATAATTTTTTTTGAGATTAAATTTATCATGTTTATTATTCCTATGTTGATACATTTCTGGTCCAAATTTCATGGAAATCTGGTGCACGATTTTCAATATACAAGCAAATCAATTGTTGCATTAAAAAAGAAATCAATTGTTGCATTAAAAAAAACAATGCTTTGAGAATTGCAAAACAAATGCAAAAAAATACATGCCCCAAGCTCATTTTAAAACCAAATTGAGTGCTTCAAAAGGGAGATGGTGTATTTCATCATTTCTCATCTTATAATAACTTTATATTTCCATTTTGATGAAAAAATTCAGCATTTTGGAAAAATTGGTTTCTAGTTTTTCTTCACACAACGCTAAAAAACATAAAATGGTCTTAAAAACGTGCTCACAAAACCATCATTGTTCATTTTCTAGAAATTTTGTTCCTGATTTACTCAACTTTTTATGTTTTTCACAAAACCCATGTCTTGATTTTCTTGATTTGGCCTCAATTTTCTGTAAACAATGTGAAAAAAGTGCCCTGAGAGCAAATTTCACTGTTTTAAAATTGCCAAGTTTGACTTTTGGTTTGAAATTCTCCCATAAAGAAACCAATTTAAGTTTTTTGGGATCTGATAGGAACCAAAGAATGTCTTTATTATCTAGAAAAACATCCAAGTGGGATCTGTGCTCGTATGCAAACCAATGAGGCATTTAAGGAAATCAATGAGGATATTTACAAGACCAACAATAGGTAGATGGGAGAAACATGTTGATCATCCTCATATGAGGGTACACATTATGTGATATGGGATAAAAATATGGTATGAATGTATGGGATCAAAATATATGAATGTATCCCCCCAACTGAAGATGTTTTCTATCCTCGGAAAAAATTTGACAAATATGGAAGGGAAAAGATCATATAGACATATTTATTTTCCAAATACATTCATTCTAGAATTCAATAAATTATTGATTAAATATTAGAAAACAACATACTTGCACCTACATGAGAAGTACATGGGTTATGCATCTGAGAGATATTGTGATAATGAAGGAATCTTCTGACTCTGACTGATGAATCATGGATCTGAAGTGAAATAATTTGATAAATCATGTTGCTTTTTTTCTCTTGGCTGGAGGAATAGAGGATAATATTTGAAATTGGAACCTCGGTACCTTCTTATTGCTAGAACTAATATACAAGTGTTTAACTCTGGAGATGAATCTTAATTGACTACTAAGTGTTTTTTGGTGCTATAAAACCATATATTCTTCATTCATAACTGATCATGTACAATTATATCTATGTGAATAAATATTTTTGAAGTTGAACATATAGAGAATTCATTGGATTACCGACCATTAATGAATGTCGTTAACCAATGAAAGACAACTCACTGATAATTAAAATGAGCATCAATATTCCTTAGTGCATTATGAAAGGTACGAATACATGTGTTGAATTCAAGTCCCCTGTAGAATTTGACAGTCAGGAGACATTGATGTATTTCCACTGCTGTCAGTGAGGAAACCTACCATTGATGTATGCAAGCTCTAAGGCACTATAAAATGTCTCTAACCTTGATCTTAGATAATGTGTTGAATTCGATGGGATAAGATTTGTTAGAAGGAGGCCCTTAATAAATCCCACGTCATCGAACTCGAGCATAGAAAAAATGATTTGAAGAACCATAATGAGAGATTTGTACTATCAAACAAGTTTTATTAAGCAAAAGGAAAAGGATAATGTTGTAACTCGACATTCAAGTGAGCTGAGAGACTTTATTCCTAGGTTAATGGTGGATGGAGCATGAGAGCATGGTAATATTTGTTGGGAAAATGGATTGAAGTCATGATTTGGTAGTAGTGGTAAGATGAGAAGTTTAAGGTTCACTACATAAGAAAATGGAAGTTTGGATTTCAACATACATGGATTGTGAAGTTTGGGAGAAGGAAAATAAATGGGCATATTGTGACATATTGGGCTTCTGAAAGTCTTTCTTTTACTTCTATTTGATTTCAACATCTCATAATGTTGCATTTTCTTTGATGTGGATGACATGATGTCTAGATGACATGCCCTGCTCAAAACAATTCGGTCTTTGTTATAGTCCAAAAATACCACATCTATGCATCCAAGACATTGGCCCATCCATTTTCATCCTTTTCCAATCATATTGTTGAGGTTTCCTTCAAAAACAAACTTTTTGGATAATGTACGCACACTGATGCACTATCAGCATGTATACATATGCGTGTTTCATGCTAATCGGCCCATGTACATACACGTACTACATGCTATTCATCCCACATTTAATCCCCCAAAATGGAAAAAATATACAGTTGCACGTATTTCGGCAGAGTTTACAGGCTATGAAGGGTTTCCTAACCATTTTACCCCCTATAGCCCTTTCCCAAACCGAATATCCATATTTTTATCATATAAAAAGGGGTTTAGGGGGATCATTTGAATATATGAACAAGAAGACAAGAAAACTCTACCAAAATCCTTTCTCTCTCATTTCCCAAGTTTTGCATCTTGCTCTGATTTTTATTCTCAACTTTCCCTTCGATCCATTATCCCTATACAACCCTTCCTTATTCCCATGTTGGCATGTTGGTTGGGAGAATTCTATGTGGGAGAATTATGTGTGTCAGCAAGAAAATGTTGTAACCTTTCATCTTGTTTATGAATAAAAGAGATTATCTTTGTCCCAAAACTTTATGTGTACATGTACTTATCTATTTTATCATTTACATATATATTTAGTATTTTAAGTGATTACTAAATATTGTATATGTTGTTGTGTTGTGTTCTTGATTTTTTGCAGGTGAGATTTGGGAGGAGATCTATGATCTAAGAGACAACAACAAGTGGAAGAGGTCTACATCAACTGAAAGGATTCAAGGTTCTCTTGTTAACCTTCTCTTCCCTCTCTCTTATCACTTTGTCTAGATTGTTTTGGGGTATATTAGAGATAAGTTAGTATTTTAGGGGGTTATCACTCTGCCTATTCCTTAGACCCAGTTTAGGGGGGATTTTCCCCATAGAAGAATTGGCGACTCCACTGGGGAGTCTCTCTAAGCTCTTTTTTAGGAGATATTTTATTTGTCTTGAAATCCTGTTTGTTTAATTTTTTTGAGTATTTTTAGGTCTTTGGTCACCTTACAGGTGCTTACCAGTTTTCCTAATTTGAGTGATCTATCTCAATATTTCTCTTTTTTGAAAATTTTAGTAGTGTACATGCCCTATTCTATACCCAACACACATACATACATGTTCTTCTATATACACAACCCACATACATACACAGACTGATTGTGCATAACATGTGTGTTTGTCCCTTTAATGTTTTTCTTCAAATTCTTTTCTTTTCTTTTAGGAAACCTTTGGTTCCTTAGGTCTTCCTGATTTCCAAAGGAATTCGTTGGTTGTGGTTTGGCTAGGTTCAAGGCTCATATTGTTTATGAAATAACAAAAAAAATTCCTCTTGTATAGATTTTTTGGATTAGCTTGTGTTGGCTGGTCTTGCTTAGTGAGCGACTGGGAAATGAGAAAGTGATAACCTGGCATGGCGGCCTTATCTCTTCTTTGGCTTGAAAGCCACCTCACCCATCGGATGGATGAGCGACTTCGTTCCTCGCCCTTTTTGGGTCGAGTCAAAGCAGCCTTCATATGGACATGGAGTACCACCAACTAATACACTTGAACTAGGTCTATACACAAAATCTAGAGATTGGACAAGTGCAACGTCTCCATAACGAGATTAACTAGCCCATAGTAGCATGCATGGTTTCGATGCCAATCCAGGTAGATGCCAATTAGAGAGGCCCCATAACAAGCACGTGATACCGAGTCTACTCATGGCCCAAGCTACTAAAATGTAAGAAGAAGGGTCGGAGTCATCTTACATAATTGATGGGGCTAGAGGAAGATAGGTTCTTAGCTCAGTACCATCAAATGGTTAAGAAGTCGTGCCAAAAAGCATGGCATGATTGCTACCTCAAGAGGAAATAATTCGACAAAGGCGACTTGGTACCTCAAGAGGAAATAATTCGAAAAATGATTTGCATTTAGAAAAAAAATTCCCCCTCATGGCTGGGGGGGGCATCAATCATGTATTATGCAGTTTCTTTTAGCATATTTTGTTAGTTTTTATTTGATAGAAAGAAAAAAAAAACCCTAGTTTTATGCTAGTTAGGTTTCTTTCTTTCTTTCCATTGCTTTGCATTGTTATTTGAAAAAGAAAAATAAATTAACATAGGGTTGTGTTTTCTTTTCATCTTGAAATCGTTTCAAAAGAAAACTAAGAAAGAAAATCATTTTTCCACTCAAAGGTTGCATTGTGCATTTTGCATGGAAAGGAGAAAAGATTGCATCTTTAGGTTTGAAGAATTATTCATGCATTTTATTTCTTGAAACTCTTTTCATTTGAAGGATTAGTGTAAAGTTTTATTTTCCAGTGTTCTTATAAGTTTCATTTTTGCAAGGGTCTCAAACAACATCAGTTTCACTTCCATACCCTTTGAGTAAAAACAACCACTAAAATGTACGCTTAATTTAAAATCAAGTAGACATTTTTGTTTGTAGGGTACACCAACTAGACTCAACTTTAGGGCCTTGGATTAGGTGTGGAGAGGAAAATCTCCAAGTCAGATTAAAAAACTTAAGATTCTGAGTTAGGGAGTGTTTAAGTCAAGTTTCGTAAAAGTTATCTAGGACCCCCCTTAACATAGGGTCTTAACACGAGGTCACGTGAGGAAAGGTAGAGGATATAACCCCTCCAAAGTCGAACTAAGTGTAGTGGGGATCATATTTGAGGGTCATTCTTGGTATTATACTGACTGCATATGAATACGTAGCTTTGTGGACCTCGAATCCGTTCAGTATTCTTAGTTTTCTTCCATACCATTTTCTTTCGGTACCCTTGAAAGGCTTCAAACATAGTTATATTTCTCATATGATCTGCCTGACTATCGACTGTACTCACCTGGTGATTGACTACGAGATGGAAACTTAGTTGTCTTTCTATAGGTACTTACATAGGTGATTGTGGGGGAATACTATGGTACCTAGGATAGATGTCGGACCACGCTTCGAAGAGTATACCCGGAGGGTGTTTCCATGTTTGAGTTACACTTGCACCAGTAAGTTTCTCTAGTGTTGGTTGACGTAATTTTTCTTTCTACCTTTTGCTTGATTTATATTTAGGGACTTTTTAGTGGTGTTCTTTGTGCTACTTATTTTACCATAGTGAGTTATTCAGTTATTTCTTTGGGTCTTCGACCTAAGGTGGTAGACTGCCCACTCCATTAGTCGTGAGGACTTTTGCGTCTTCCGCTTAGAAATGTGAAACCGCCTCCTTATAGGCATATATTTTTGTACCATTGATTTACCAAAGTCATTATGTGAGGATTTTATAGACTCGAGCGATCCTACAAGGGAATAACCAGTGAATAAGATCTGCATGGCCAAAGTTACTGATGATACCAACCAAGGAAACCCTTCGTAAGGGGATTCTTGTGCTTTTCCTTTCTTTGGAAATGTTGGTATCCATTTGATGGCCACTGTTCGCACCCAATTTGTCACTTGGTGAGAAAATTGAGGGTGCTTACATGGCCTGTTGGGTCTTGCAGAGCATGACAGCTGTGGAAGAAAGGGTTAGAGAATACAAGACAAGACTGCAAGCAAGAATTAAATTAAAACAAACTAAAACTGTGAGCATATGGGTAAAGAAACAACAAACACAAAAAAGACCGATATCACCAATGGTTTTGAGCTGGTCAATTGATGAAATCAAAGCACAATGAAGGAAGAGAACTGTGGTTCCTTCTTCCCCCAAAGGAAGGCTCTTGAGGCCCTCACAAACTTGCTCTCCTTACAATGCGAAGAAATGAGAATGATAGTGAAAGAACTCCCAACACATCCACTCAATGAAGAGGTGAATGGCCCTATGAAATGTTGCCAATGTGTTATCGTCAAAGAGTGAGTCCTTGACAATCTTAGCAACATAACAATACCTGAAATTCCTTGCAAAAATGATATTTCTTCATGGATTTTTATAGCAGATCATCGGGTGATTATGTAACCCCTTCAAAGTGTGAAAAGGGGCTCTTTAGGGCTTCATTAGGTCTTAGACCTGCCTACCCTGCAGATTCAGCTCGGATTTGGGAGTCAAATCAGATTGGGAGCTGGTCCATAAGTGGTTGGGAGGCCGACCAATTCAATAAATGCATCGTTTAGCAGGTGCGCGGGTTTTTGCGCTGACAGCCGTGCGTCGTGCGCTCATGCGCGCATAGTACATTCCTGTCCTGCGCATGTGCGCGCGCACCAAACTACTGTAAAGCGCCCTTCAATTTTTGGTTACTTTGTATAGTTTTTGACCCTTCTGGAATGCTGTGAAATTAATTCAGTGCCAAGAATGACTTCATTGTTGTTTTGACGATGCAGAGTTCTTGTCGCCATGTGCGGACGAAATTTCAGTGATAACAGATACCCCCTGATGGATGAGGTTAGGAGCATACGTATAGCCGAAATCCATCAATGTTTCTTCTACTGAGAATGTTGTTGTAAGGGAGAGCAATAGTGGGACCGTTCAGAGCGATCCGTTGGAGAAAAAAGAAACCGGTAGGACCCGACCTTCTGAGAGTTGTGCAGAAAAATATACAACTGTGTACAAACGAGGCGGGCATGCCCCATGCTCGTGTTATGTAACTCTGAAAAAAGATGACAGAAGTGTTGGTGTAGACAACGATGATAAAGGCAGAAGACAATTCTGCAAAGGAACATACTCTGAATAATAGGCAATGATCGCGATAATAAGCAACGACGATGATGTGGGCATTGATGGCCCTACCAAGTTCAGAGGTCTTCAGCAAATGACAAAAATAACGGCAATAGTCGCAAAGTAAGACCCACCATAACATGAGAAAGTGTTGGCGTCGAATGTTATGGGGGCCAATGACAACAGGGAGCAATGGTGTTTCACCCTGTGCCGTCCGAGATCTCTCATTAAAATAGAGAATGAGAATCAAGATACTGTCGCCCTTCTGGAAAAGTGTGCTGATGTCGACAAAAAGGGGGACGTGATTCCCAGAAGAAAAGGGCTCCGTGGAATCTACTGAGGTGAGGAAGTGGCAGAGGTACATGGACGAAGTCAAGAAGTGGGAAGACTCAAGACTGCCCTTGGCTGGAGGATGTATGAGAGAAACAGTGGCCGCAACCGTGTAACAAGGTCGAGTGTCAGGGGGACGACAAGACCGGTGATAAGTTGCGCCAGAGGCGGGACAAGGTGAACAAATTCAGAGGGTAGAGGTAACTGACCTGTGGAGTACTCTGAAGATATGGATGATGCCGGCAAGGGTAGATGATAAGTAATGCTCCAACCAAGGGTGACATGGGTTGCGTGTGGACAAAAGAAAGAAAGTTGCCAACGGTGACGACAAAAGAAAATGTAATGACTGGAAATAAAGGCGTTTGTACAATAAATAATGAATAATTTTGGGGAGAAATGTACAAATACATAAATGGGTGCCCCAGTGTGAAATGTGTGCCCCAGGGAGGGCATAATTGTCTTGGGAAATTGATGAAGTGTGGGGGCCCCATTGGTGAGTTTCTATATGAGGTAGGTGAAATGAGGGTAGGTTCGCAGATGGGCAAACTGAGTGTGGATGAAATGAAGGGCTCATGATCCTGCGGAGGTGCAGGTAAAAAATAGAACCATAAAGAGATAATCTGGGAGTCCATGTGGGAAAGCTAGCA
>ML799553.1:330363-371088 GCA_009831015.1 Picea engelmannii
TTTGACTATCCCCTTTATAAGTTGAGGGGTCTAAGTGGTGCAGTATTTAGAGCATGCATAACATCATTCTTGAGAAGGAAAATGACTTTCCCCACATCCAAAAACCTTACAATGTGAAATTTAGTTTAGATGCGCGGCCTCCAGTGTAGACAGAGGCGCATATGGCGCCTGCGCGTTGACAGTATTGAGAACTAAAGCGCATGCGCACAGAGAGAGAACGTTGTGCAGGCGCATGCGCGCAAGATGCGCGTTTGTGGGGTGGAATACCCGCGCGCCTGTGACAAGTGATCGAGAAAGAAAATCCAGATGGATTTCTCTCAATTCTCCTGTGAATTGACTGGTTAGCAGGTCGGCAGAGTCCGGTTTGTGTCCCTGCAAGTTAATAAAACCAAAAGGAAATCAAAATAAACCCAAATGAGGGAGGAATTGATACCTACTCCCAAGCGGATTCGCCAATCTGTTCGCACCCAATTCGTCACTTGGTGAGAAAATCGAGGGTGCTTACATGCCCTGTTGGGTCTTGCAGAGCATGACAGCTATGGAAGAAAGGGTTATAGAATACAAGACAAGACTGTAAGCAAGAATTAAATTAAAACAAACTAAAACTGTGAGCATATGGGTAAAGAAACAACAAACACAAAAAAGACCGGTATCACCAATGGTTTTGAGCTGGTCAATTGATGAAATCAAAGCACAATGAAGGAAGAGAACTGTGGTTCCTTCTTCCCCCAAAGGAAGGCTCTTGAGGCCCTCACAAACTTGCTCTCCTTACAATGCGAAGAAATGAGAATGATAGTGAAAGAACTCCCAGCACATCCACTCAATGGAGAGGTGAATGGCCCTATGAAATGTTGCCAATGTGTTATCGTCAAAGAGTGAGTCCTTGACTATCTTAGCAGCATAACAATACCTGAAATTCCTTGCGAAAATGATGTTTCTTCATGGATTTTTATATCAGATCATCGGGTGATTATGTAACCCCTTCAAAGTGTGAAAAGGGGCTCTTTAGGGCTTCATTAGGTCTTAGACCCGCCTACCCTACGGATTCAGCTCGGATTTGGGAGTCAAATCAGATTGGGAGCTGGTCCATAAGTGGTTGGGAGGCCGATCAATTCAATAAATGCGTCGTTGAGCAGGTCCGTGGGTTTTTGCGCTGACAGCCGCGCGTCGTGCGCTCATGCACGCATAGTACATTCCTGTCCTGCGCATGTGTGCACGCACCAAACTACTGTAAAGCGCCCTTCAATTTTTGGTTACTTTGTATAGTTTTTTACCCTTCTGGAATGCTGTGAAATTAATTCAGTGCCAAGAATGACTTCATTGTTTTTTTGACGATGCAGAGTTCTTGTCACCATGTGCGGACGAAATTTCAGTGATAACAGCCACATTGAACATTCCTGGGTTGAATGTGGGACTATTGGTTTGGTTGGGTACCATTAAAAATGCCCCTAATTCTCTTGACGCTTCTTAGTTAAGCACCTTATTTCATGGGAGTCATGTTGATGTTCCCTTGTCAACAAAGTCTTCTCGTCCTCCTTATTCCCTCTTTGGTGAAATTATAGCTACTAGTAACCAGAAGTCTAAACGAAATAGAAAGAGGAAGAATAAGAATAAGAAATAACCAACCTCTGCAAGTCATGTTGGATATAGGTCGTCAACCTCTACAAGTCATGTTGAAGACCAGCACCCAACCTCTACAAGTCATGCCGGGGGAAAGTACCTAGCCTCTACAATTTATGTTGGGAGAAAAATTTCAGGCACTGCTAGTGATAGGTCTGTAGCCTCTGCGAGTCATGTTATTGACCAATCACCAACCTATGCAAGTCATGTTGGATATGTGAAACCAACTACCATTCATGATTGGGGCATTAATTCCGTTGAGAAACCTAGATGGATATGATATAAGCCTAAGTTCCCTTGTAATCTTTGCAAGGGAGATCATCTTACTCATTTGGGCCTTGGCATTCCAAAGGAAAAAATATTGTGGTCCATGTCTGCAAGCTCTTTTGATTCTACGTCTTCTTCAATTTCCCCACAATATATTCATACTTTGGTTGATGAAGTGGTCGTGATGATGCAATCTTCAGTCAATCCCACTCCTCGTTTTGGGGGTGATGCGCCTTCATACCATGTTGTCTCGCAGCCTATTCAACTAGTGGTTGAGGAAGTGGTTGTAGTGATGCAATCTTTGACTAATCCCACTCTTCTCTTGGACAGTGTCGAGTCTACCAAAGTGGTCACCTCGATGAAATATTTGGTTGATCCCACTCTTATGATGGGGAGTGATGTGTCTACCGACTATGTTTTATCATTTATAGTTCAGTAGTTTCAGAACAAGGGGGCATTCTCTTCACTTCAAGAACACCCCCTCCAAGTCCTAGGATGGTTTCCTTTGATTGGAATGATCTTGTTGAGCCTCACATTTCTTCTTATGCACCCTTTCAAATAAGGGTTTAAGTTAATTCAAAAAACATTTACTGATGTATTGTGGACGAAGGAGCCTCTGTAAGTATTTTATCCTCCTTGGATTGGAAAGATTTGAGTTCTCATGAGCTTGTGTCTGCTTTGCATGAGCTATTGGATTTTGACAGACGTCCTATTTAATATTTGGGGATTCTTCCTTATTTTCCTATCTTGTTAGGTGGGAATATTGGCCTTGTCGATGTTATAGTAGTGCAAGGCCCGTTAGATTTCAATATGATTCTCGGGTGAGATTATGTATATGATATGAATGGTGTGGTGTCTACGCTCTTTTGGGTGATGCATTTCCCTCACAATGGAAGTATTGTCACTATATACCAGTTGACATATGATAATCACCATCCTAATTCATTATTATTTTAGGCTTCCGCTTTATATGTTCCTAGTATTTGTGTAGACTCTAGCCCGCCACAGGTAAATTATGTGGCGTCTTATCCTTGGTGTTCAATTTCTCCTGAGAAGGAACTTGTTCACTAATATTTTCCTTCTCAAGACTTGGTCTCAACAATTGATCCATTGGTTTATTCAATGGGGGCATGGGATCCCTTGCTTCCCCCTCTTGTTCCAAGTGATCTCGAGTTTCCTTTTTATTATGATCTCGTTGTTTGTAGATCCTCAAGCCTTTTTGCTTGTGATTCTTCACTGATAGACTCTGCCAATCCTGACCAGAACCTCCATCATCATATGGAATATGGTCGGTTTTCTTCACCCTTTTGGATTTTCGATCCTCTTCGTTCACGCTATTTCTTGAATATTGAATTTCCTTCAGATAAGGCTAGCCTTGAAGCCATGACTATGGTTTCTATATCGTGGGAAGAATTACACAATGGTTTGTGTTTTCTTCCCTTTTTTGGAGAATTTTTAGGTTGAATACTGAGGAGACTCTTGGTCAGAGCCTAACAACGTCCTCTATTTCAACTAGTACTATGCATGATTTGTAAGGATGAATAGTTCCTTGTACTATATTGTACAATCTAGGTTTGTTGTTTTCTAGTTTTGTATTCAGTATCACCTCTTATTTTCTGAAGTTTCTATCTATATTGGATTTATTAACTTATGGATGAGTGTTATTGGCCTTATATGTAGGATCTTGGAGACATTTTTCTTTGACATTTGTTCATCGTATCGATCCATTCTCACAGGTGTTGACCTTGAAACTAGAATATAGGTTAGATTTTTCCCTACTTGCATTTTTTATTTATCTGTTTCTTTGTTCATTTGGCCTTAGGATCGACCCCATTGAATTATGACACTAACCTTCCTTGTTGCTAAGTGTGTCATACTTTATGTGGTAGAGCCTTCCTTCCATGGGAATCCTAGTTAAAGCCTTTTTTTCCATTTGGTTCCCATGCTGAAGTAATTCATAGACATGGGAGTCCCTTCTAGTCCCACCATGATTTTTTGTTGAAGCCTCATTCTTCTTCTTCATCTTTTTCTGGCCTATACCCTAGGGACTCCCTAAGAGCACAGTTTGTTGTTTTTCAATCTCGCTTAAACTTTGAAAGCAACATCTAACGAGAAATTATTTATCCTTTTCAGTCTTGTTCGGATTACCTAAGAAAAGGATCCCCCCTAGAGTCTTCTTTAAGCCCTTTTTCAGACTCTCTAAAATTTAAAAGATTGTCAAGCGATATTGTTTCCATTGATTCTCATCAAACTAAAATTTGAAGGCACATCTATTTGACGATAGTTTACCCATATTTTGGTCTGGATGGCTAATTTTACGAAAAAGGTATGCACTATGAGCTATTGTTCTCTAGGAGAGTATTCTCAGGAGTAAGTTTAACCCTTTTTCAGGCCTGAGGGACTAAATTTGCAAAAAGGGGCCATTCTCCCTGGTTTTGGTTTATCTCTTTTTCGGGCCTTAGAGATTATTCATGAAAAAGGAAAACCATTGGAATCCATATTTAAGATATTTTCAGACTCCCTAAATATGAAAATATCGTTCAGTGACCTTGTTCCTTTCACACTCGTTAATTGGTCCAAAAGGAATATTTATTTGGCATAAGTTTAACCTATTTTCTGGCCAATAGATTACCCAGGAAAAAGGTATGCCTCGGGAGACATGTCTCATTGGGAGAGTTCTCCTAAGTTATGTTTTTCGAGCTTAGGGGACTAAATTACGAAAAATGCAGTGAGTCCATAGTTAATGTCTTTTCAGACTCCTTAAAATTGAAAATATAGCCAAGTGATATTTTCTATGTTACACTCGTTAAAATGGTTTTGAAGAGACGTCCTTTCGGTATAAGTTAAACCCTTTTCTAGAATGAACAGACTAATTATGAAAAAGGAATACTCTGGACATAGTGACCAGAAGAGTTCTCCTTGGTATGATTTTATTACTTTTCGGGCCTTGGAGACCAACCTTACAAAAAATATCACTCTTGAGTCTTCTTTTAGTGTTTTTCAGACTCTCTAAAAGTAAAAAATCGTCGATCTTACCTTCTCTGGTCTCGTAAAATTTACATGGAAGGAGTCTTGTTGTGTCATACTATAATCACATAACATGTCTCATCCTTGCGTCTCTGGCCTAATGCCAACTTCGTGTTTCTATTACTGAACCTTTGGAGCATTCCTTAAGTGCAATACTTGTAGCACTTTTTTTCCTTGCGATCTGACACCTTGACCCATGGAGGAATTTTCCCGAGTGTCCTTATCCTACACATGTCTCCTTACATTAAACATCAGTATGTTCCATGTGCTTAGAACCAGTTTACTTGCTTGCGACACTTGTTCTTCCTTTGTAATGTAGCATTCTTTTATTCCTTTTCAAGTTCGTTAAATATTTGAAAAAGACAAAAAAAATCAAATATTTCAAAAGAGGGGACAAGATATACATTATGTTTTATTGCCAACAAGATAGTCGCCTTTGGACAAAGCACATCCTTATGTTTGTTCTGAAAGCATTGGGATCTAATATGACCTTAGGAAGTTGTTCTAGTTACATAGAGTTGTGTCCTCCTCTATTTGGTTACTCTTCCAAACATATGGAGAGTTTGTGGTGCCTCCTATGTCACATACTTATGTCAATAATATGTTTCCCGAGTCTCATGATTTTTTCATTCTTTTGTCCAAGGGGAGTTTTTTTACCAGAGTTGGCCATTCTGTAGTTAGTCTCTTGACCTTCATGAGTCAACCATCTCGAGAATCCAATCAAGTTCATATTCAAAATCAACGAAGTTCGGTACCTGTTGTTCAAGTTATTCTAGTCTTTCCATGACGGTTTGTCGAAGACCTCAGGGTAGTGATTCATACACTCCCATTATACTCCTACCTGAGTTTTTAAGACCTTGAATATATTGCTCGATTTTTGAAGCTACCATATCTAGATACATGCATTGATGCTTCCTGAGGATGCATATCACATTGTATTTGTATGTCTTCAATTGATTTTGAGATGTAGCTTCGTTGTGTATTATTCGCGGCTACGGTATTTATAAAAATTAATATTTGTCTTGTAGTCATGATTATTTTATATGACATGGATCTGCAGTGTGATTGATTAGTATCCACGCTTACTTTATCTCGAGCATGGGTATGCATGCCTCAGAGAGATTATCATTATTTTACAGATGACACGCTCGTGAATACTTGTCTTAGGCTCAGTCGACTCCGTGCATTTCCACTGCATAAATATGATGTAATGTGTTTCGGCCATCAATTGCTCTTCTGACCTCACACATTAGGGGGAATTTGTTATAGTCCAAAAATTCCACATCTATGCATCCAAGACATTGTCCCATCCATTTGCATCCTTTTTCAATCATACTGTTGAGGTTTCCTTCAAAAAATAATTGTTTGGATAATGTACGTGCCTTGCTGCACTATCATCTCATGTACATATGTGTGTTTCATGATAATATGCTCACGTACATATGCATACTGCATGCTAGTTGGTTCATGTTTACTCCAAAAAATGAAAAAAAAATAAAATTTCATGTATTTCAGTGGAGTTTATGGACTATGAGGGGTTTCCTAACTATTTTACCCCCTATAACCCTTCCCCAAACCGAATAACCATCTTTTTCTCATATAAAAATGGGTGTAGGGGGATCATTTGAAGATATGAACAACAAGACAGGAAAACTCTTCCAAAATCCTTTCTCTCTCATTTCCCAAGTTTTGCATCTTTCTCTGAGTTTTATCCTCATATTTCCCTTCCACCCATTCTCCCTATACAACCATTCCTTCTTCCCATGTTGGCATGTTGGTTGTGATAATTATATGTTGGATTGGTGCACTTGGAGTTACAACATAGGATCCTAGACTTGGTTCGTGGAGTGGTGTCAGCAAGCAAAGGTTGTAAGCTTCCATCTTGTTTATGAATAAAAGAGATTATATTTGTCCCAAATCTTTATGTGTATATGTTCTTATCTATTTGATCATTTACATATATATTTAAGATTTTAAGTGATTACTAGAGATTGTATATGTTGTTGTGTTGTGTTCTTGGTCTGTTACAGGTCAGCTTTGGGAGGTGATATGTGATCTAAGAGGCAACAACAAGTGGAAGAGGTATACATCAACCGAAAGGATTCAAAGTGCTCTTCTTAACCTTCTCTTCCCTCTCTCTTATCACTTATTCTAGATTTTTTTGGGGTATACTAAAGATAAGTCAGTATTTTAGTGGGCTATCTCTCTGCCTATTCCTTAGACCCAGTTTAGGGGGAATTTTCCCTGTAGTATTCTTGACAATCACTTATGCATAGTTTGGCCTTCTTGATCCTTCCGGGACCTGCAAAAACTAGTCCTTTCCTGCAATAAAACATAATATTATGGAAGAAGAGAGGTGTACAAGATCCATGGAAGTAGTTCTTATGAAACAAATCCAAGGAAGAAAATAAAACAAAATGCACTTTTTACCTGTTGAGGAGTGGTGGCCATCCTAGAACTCCTGACGGTATTTTAATGATAACTTTTGTGTTTGATGTCCAATTTAGGTGATTACAAATCCAAATGAAAGTGTATTCAGAGGGATATCTTCAGTATAAAGAAGTTTTTAAAATTCCATGATATGATATGTCAAATATGCTTAGGAACAACCAACATAACACAATTGTTTTCGAATTCCCCCATAAACCAACAATCACAATTTTAATCATAAATTTTTAGTTAAAGGTCAAATTGAAGAGATTGCACTTGGAGATTAAATTAGATTCATGTAGGTATCTCCAATAGAAATATGTTTTTAATATAATAATAATTTCTGTGTCAAATATGCAAAGGGGCAACCAAGGAAACAAAGTTTTAGGAATGAAAATTTATGATTACAAATCCAAATGAAAGTGTATTCTATTCAGAGGGATATCTTCAGTATAAATAAGTTTTTAAAATTCCATGATATGATATGTTAAATATGCTTAGGAACAACCAGCATAACACAATTGTTTTCGAATTCCCCCATAAAGCAACAATCACAATTTTAATCATAAATTTTTAGTTAAAGGTCAAATTGAAGATATTGCACTTGGGGATTAAATGATATTCATGTAGGTATCTCCAATAGAAATATGTTTTAAATACAATAATAATTTCTGTGTCAAATATGCAAAGGGACAACCAAGGAAACAAAGTTTTAGGAATGCAAATTTATGATAGATAGTTAATATTTTGGGCATAAATTTCTCGTATGCTATCGAAATTGAGTGATTCAAATTGAATTCTAAACTATATTAATAGAATAATACACAATAGGAACAATTTTTAAATATATATCCATTTAAGTATCCAAAAAAGTGATTGTCCTAACTATGATCATGAACTATCTACTCTACATCCAATCAATGTTTCATGCATAATGTTTTCGTATGATAAGAAAATTATGTGATTCAAATTAGGTTATAAACTATATTCCAAGGTATCTATCCATTTGGAACATGTTTTAAAAATTCTCACTTTTAGTCCCCCAAAACTTGATTGTCCCAACCCCGTTTTAAAAGGTTTCCAATGACAATTTGCTACACAAACAAATGACCATTTTTTTCCCTAAAATATGATATAGGTATGTGGGATTCTTGGTGAGTGTGTATGTGATTATGTTATGAGTGTATCCCCCCAAAAATATCCAATACCCATCTTATAAATCTTAAACATAGATTTTAGAAAAATTATGGTATATTGATGAATTTGTAACAAATAGTCGCTATATTATGCAAATTTTCACAAGAGTTTTTCTTACATTGGATTGTTCTCTTGAAAGATCCTATACTTCCTTTAAATCATCCTCCATATGCATCCATTTTCCCATTATATCTTCTTGCCAATTTATTAGTTGGGTGGAGTGGTTCTTACTACACCACGAGTGAAAAAAATTGAAATGATTTATTAATAAATCTATCTAATTCTATTTGACAACCTAAATCTACCTCTATTATCTACAACACTAACATATATTTAGAACCGGTTGAAACAGTGGACTCACCAAAGTGAATGCATCGGGCTAGAACCTCTTCATAAATTCTAAAGTAAACACGCCTTTGCATCTTACAGTTCGTTGTCCCACCAGATCTAGAATGCTAGTACTTTAAATAAAGAAATCACACACAAAAATACTATATAGTTTAAAACTTGCAAGAAAAATAAGCCATAACAATGCTAATCCCCTTTTGCATATCCCTAGAAACGATGCCAAAAATGTCATCCAAATTATATGTATAATTTTTGAAAATTAAATCATAAATTTGGGAGTCCATAAACTTAGAGATGCAAAAACATATATGTAGGATCAGAGCCTATCCTATCCTTTCTAAAAAGCATTCAGAATTGAAATCTAGGATATATGTGGTAACTGGGGTGTCAACACAGAACACAGAGCCCCTTCACTATGGGTTACAATCTTTCACGATGACTTAACAAAGAGTTCATGTAATCACGAAGAGTTACAATGCATATATCTACCCTTCAGTGAGCGATATCACCTACACAATATAAATTGAAAAAAAGATTAATCAATTCTAGCAATGACCCTATACTTGAGAACTACCGTACTTGCTAAAACCTTGATGTCACCAAGTTATCTTTTGATATGGATGAGGCTTTCTCTTTCCATGAATCAATGCTTTAATAAAAAGGGAAAACAAACTTGCATAAAATGAAATAAAATACCACCACGATCCATTTGGAGTGAGCTCAATTCTCCCAAGAACAAGGTGCTGAACTAAAATACAACATTGTAAACTATATCAAATCATAAAACACAAAGAAAATATAAAATTACAATCCACATGGCAGAAATTCTTAAGATGTTTTATTGACTCCACCATAAGTTGGACATATGCTCCAAGAGTCCTCCACTTGTAATGGAGGAGGCACTCTTATTTATACATAATTTTCTTTGATAATAAGATAAGAAACTAATAAATTTAGATCCACATATCTCTCATGTGGTTACAACCATTTGCTAATAATTAGCAAATAACATCTCTAAAAAACTTTCCACAAATATCTCTAAAATATTTGATAACAAATCTTCCATGATTCTTCTCCTTCCAAGATGATTGAGAGATCTTCTCAAATCATCATCAAATATTCAAGGGTTGAAGAGGAAATTCGAATTTGAGGATAAGTGGTAAAATTTGGCATTGTTGGAATCTTCAAATATACCTGTAAACATCACCAAACTCACCCAACTTTCAAGGTTAAGTAAAAACATGTCATTTTTCTAATATTTAATCATAAATTCACTTAAAATACTAAAATAAATGCATTGGAAAATATCTTGAACCTAATCCCACATAAAGCATGAAAATGGACTTCATACAAGGTTACAGGAAGTGAGAAATGATTAAAATTCAAGGTAAATGATGTAAAATAATGGTAAAAAGGATGACAATTTGGTGACACGACATTGTAATCCCAATTTTAGATTTTGTGATGTTGACAAGGTTCAATTTGTGCAAGTTCATATCGAAACTTAATCAAGAACATATAAGTTAGAAAATTTCACCAAACTTGTTGGAAATATAACCGAGAGGGAGGGGTGAATTAGTTATGTATATAAGCTTGAAACTTTTCCTATTATTTTCTGATTCTTTCTAGATTATTATTTAATGTGTTGTTGATAACTTAACATGCACATATATACAATATTTGATCAATCACACATAATACACATAGATGTTGATTTTCATGAGGAAACCCATAAAGGGTGAAAACCTCTTCTTCTTAGGATGTCAATCAAGCTCCAAGTCTCATGTACATCACAGTCTTTGAGATCCAACTCAAATATGAGGCTACAACCTCTAATAGAAAGCTACAATTTTCCAAGAGCACCAACTCTCTGGTTTCTCTAGCACCCACTAGAAGGAAGCACCAACTCCCTGAGTGTTCTAGCACCAACTGGATGGAAGAACCAACTTCCTGTCACACAGGCACCAACCTATTTAACAGAGAACAATAGTTCTCCCTTGCACCACCCTACCACCTTGTTTTTTCTGGCTGCAACCAGATGGAAGCTACAACTCCCTATGTTCAAGCACCCACTTGAAACTATGAGGACAACAGTCCTCCCTAGCACCACCCTAGCACCCTAATTGAATCTTTCAAAACTTTTACTTACTTTCTCTTTCTTTGATATGGTCTGTTACAGATCCATGTCTCCTCTACCTTCTTCATCTTATATCCGTTGTTCCTCTTCTGCATATTTCTGCTTCTGTGCTCTTCTCTTTTTCCTCCTGTGCTCACAATCGCATGTTGTTAAGATTTTCTTCTGCCTTTTATTCTTTGTGTTGCATCTGCATGCTCTTAACTATGACACTAATCTCCACTTCAGGTCCTACACTACGTCTCCTACTATCCACATTCTTAACTATTGAAAAATCATACTATCTTTTATGTTTTGCATGTCTTTCTCACATCGAGTCCTCTACTAGATCATCATTCAAACTCTTTGTCTTCCCTAGCAGTTATGTTGTATCTGTTCATAATTAGTGGCCGTTATCCCAATATTCTTTGGCTTCTCTGGCAGTTATCCTAAACCTGTTCATCACTAGTGGTTGTTATCCTGAGATTCTTTGGATTCTCTGGTAGTCATGATTCAATTACAGTCAATCATTTTTGGCTTCTTTGGCTTCTAATCCCCTTCCTTCACATGACCATTAATGGTGTCCATACACCTATTCAAAAGGCACTTCACGTTCTTGGTCTAGCGAGTGCTAGCTCCCTTTTTTTTTATATGACCTTGGGTGATGATATCACGTGACCACATGATTGTGGGGGCAACCAAAGGTGGTTTGAGGGAAACCTAGTTTTCACCCCGCAATTCACTACAGAGCTCCATGTGTGCTTTCTCCAAAACCATGGTTTTGATTGTGTCTCGCCTTCAACATTTTAAACTTCGTGCACCTTCAATCCCTGCAATGTGATGAGACAGTCGATTTCAGGATCTTGACGGTGCTCCTGAACTGACGGATCAGAGTAGCCTTCTTAAATCAACAGTTGTGATCTATTTCATGATCCGGTCTTCGGGAGTTTCAAATATCAAACCCTTATTTCCTTCGTACACCAATATTCCGAAGTGGAAGATCTATTGACACTTGTCTCCCTGAATCTACAATCAGGATATCCTTGGTGAGTCTGGCCTTTGGGAATTTCAATTCTCAAACTCTCATTTCTTCCATACATCAATCTTCCGAAGTGGAAGATCTATTGACACCTGTCTCCCTGAATCTATGACCAGGATCTCCTCCGCGAGTCCGGCCTTCGGGACTTTCAATTCTCAAACTCTTGTTTCTTTCGTACATCAATCTTTCAGAGTAGATGATCTGCAGACAGCTGTTCGAACAAATCAGACGGTTTACACTTATCCTTTCACTGTATTTTGATCAATGGTTGAGAATTCACCCGAAGTGATCTTCATATCAAATGACTTATATCCACTTCGGGACTTAGGTATTCGGAACTTCGGGACTATGTCCCTTACAACTTCGGCTCTTCGACCCTTTGGCACTTCGACCCTTCAATCCTTCGACACTTCGACTCTTTACAACTTTGGCCTTAAGAACTTCAGATCTTTTGTCATTTGTTGGTGATGAAAACTCTCGAAGTAAATCTCCCAGAGTGACGTAACATTACACACGTCACCTGTTGACCTGGCATGGGCCGAGTGCTTGCCATGTGTCACTCGCTGAAGTGGTCTTCCACATGCCCTTGCTAATGTGGTCTGCCACATTTCCTTGTTGACATGGTCTGCCACATGTCCTTGTTGACATAGTCTGCCACATGTCCTTGTTGATGTGGTTTGCCACATGTCCTTGAGTCAAACGGTTGAGGCTTACTTCAGGTCTTTACCCAAAGTCCATAGGTTTACGCCACATCTTTTCTGGATCATACGACCTAGATTCTCTTCGGATGATCTGACGTTTGAGATCTTCTTTAGACGATCTGATGACAGAGACCTACTTTGGATGATCCGACGGTCGAGAATTTATTTCGGCTCTCTGGCTCTCCAGGATTCGGGGATTTTAAATCTCAAACTTAAACTTCTCGAATTCTTTTCTCCGCATCTCATGATTCATCGCCACGTATCCCTCTGGCTCTGATCATTGAAATTTACTATGTCTCTTTGAGCTTTAGGTATTTCAGTTCTCAACTTGAAATTCTTAAAGTGATATGTTTCTGAAGCATAACCTCCTCATAACTTTAGACCCAAAAAGAATGATGTTTGTTTGATCAAGGAATTAGATCAACGACTCGATATGTCTGCGATGCAGCTTTGCCTTGTATTAAATCCAACGACTCTCCATATTTTCTTATCCTATCCTTCTCACTTGATTTGATCTGACAGCTGATGGAGGTTCGAACAATCGAATTCTCAAACCTTGTGCCCTGTTTATCCTTTCCTTCACTTAATTTGATCTGATAGTTGTTGGTCCTCTGGATCGGTGATCCAACGACCACTTTCGCTCTTCCTTATCTCTCTGACTTAGAATGTTTTCTAAGTTTTCAAGGGTCTCAACCTTTTCTCCTCCTGTGAGTTCGTCTCTTGGACCTCGTCTACACTTCTGGAAAGTGCTATCTCTTCTGATCTTTCTTTTTTTCTGCTCTCTTGACTTCTTAAAGAGTCACTTCGACACCTAGCTGAATCATGGATCTGTGCACTTCTTTCATATCCTCCGAAGTCCAAATCTTTGAACTCTCATCACTTCTTTCCTATTTTCCATTGTCGTTGTTGTTCTTGCCATCAATGACAAGCACACTCTTCCTGTAAAACATGCCAACAATATCCCCCTTTGGCATTGATGGAAACCCTAAAAGGTTGCACTATTCTTCTTAGACCTCCAACTGTAGCATCCAGACCACAACTTTTTCTCCCCCTTTGACATCAATGTCAAAGAAAATAGAGAGTGAATCTATGCTCCCCCTGATAAGATATACTAGGAGAAGATAGACTCTCTCCCCTTGATCAGATAGACTATTTAGATTGATAACAGGGTCATGCCCAACTTCTGGCGCAGATACTCAAACTCCAAGTCTGCAAGTGTCGAAATCATCCACAATACTTGGGTACAACAAGTGGTAGCTACAATGTATCCAGCTTCTGTAGTCGATAGGGAAATGGAACCTTGCTTCTTTCTCAACCATGCTTCAAGAGAATCTCTCAAGAATAATGCACCTCCACTCGTTCTTTTCCTTTCATCCAAGCAGTTAGCCCAATCAACATATGAATAGACTAATAATTGAAAATTCTGACTCCTAGGATACCATAGGCCATAGTTCATTGTTCCTTTCAAGTATCTGAAAATTCTTTTGATAGTTATCAAGTGACTCTGTTTAGATGCAGATTGATACCTTCCTACCATTCCAGCAACATGCATTATGTCTGGACAAGATGTTGTTCTTCATCTTCATTATTCTCATCATCTTCTTCATCTGACTTGGTGCTTATTCTTTGTTGATATTTTATTGGAGCTTCTTCATCACTTCGAACATCAATATAGTCTACTAATTTATGCATTCTTTTGTTGAAGCATCTGTAACCTTTACTGTTCGTTGCATATCCTAAGAATATACCTTCATCATATCTACCATCAAATTTTCTTAAATGACATTCCTCCTTATTATCTTCCTTCAGAACATAGACATTGTTTTCAGTTCTAACCCCTTTTGCAATCAACTCTCCTGTGTTCACTATTTTTATTTTACAATCCTTGGCAATGGAAGTGACTTCACATCCTCTATCACACACTTGACTAACACTAAGAATATTATGTTTTAATCCATCAACAAATATTACATATTGATATTTTCCTCTTCCATTACTTAATCTTACCATACCTTTACCTCTAATATTTCCTAAAGCATCATTTCCAAAAGTCACATTTCCTGATTTAATTTCTTTTAGTGATAGGAACTTACTTTTGTCACCTGTTATATGACTGGAACACCCACTGTCAATATACCAGGGGTTCTTTTGTCTTTGATATGACAACACTAATCCACACTTGTTATCTTCTTTCTTCTTCCAAACTTTGGCGTTTTCAAGTCTGTGATTTGAATTTGGCTTATATTTATTTAGGCGACAGTCTACAAATTTATGTCCATAATTATGGAAGATGTAACATTCTAGTTCATTGAATAAAGGATCATAATGATTTTTATGCTTAATTTGCATCATTTTCCCAACCATCACATGATTCACAGTCTGTGGTTGTTTTTTACTTGGTTGTATCATTCTTTGTTGTGGAAAATATTTATTCCTTGGGTGTCTTGATTGCTCATGTCTAAATCTTAAGGAAAAATTTACAACTTTGTGGCCAAAGTTAGAATAGTAGAAACAATATCCATAGAAAAAATCTTTGTACCTGGAAAATGGTTGTCTTCTTTGAGCAGGTCGATTTCTTCCATGCTGATGATTTCCTTGAGCAGAGGGAGTATTATTTCTTTGTTCTACAAATTCAGTTTTGGTACCTTTTTCTTAACTCCTCGTTGGCAACTGATTATGTTCCTTTGTTTCTACAGGGTTGTTGTTGTCAATGGTTGTATATTTGACAAACTTGATGGATTTTTTGTTGCTTGATTGACCACTACTTGATCCCTCTTCATAACCCAAACCAGTTTTCAACATTGGATTCCTTTACTGATTTAGAATGGTGGCTAATCCTTTTGAGGCTTTAATACTTGTCATATTCTAATGATATAAGGCCTGGAATTTCTCTAGGTCTTTTCTGGAAGACACTACTTCAGCTTCAAAATTTTCACCTTTTGTTTTGGCTTCCTTCAATTGTTGTTTGAGGATGTATTCAATCTTCTTAGCTTCTTCTAACTTAACCTTCAATAGAGAAATTTCTTCAGATGGTTCATTGCATGTTTTCTCAAACCTGAGCAGTAATTGTTTTTGTTTTCTTTTCTTAAGTCTGAATCCGCCAATCTCTTCTAAGGCGTTGATTAGTTCTCCTTCCATATCAACCACAACTTCTTCTTCATTCATTTCACCACCTATGTAGTCATCATCAAGGTCTCCCATGTCCATAAGCATAAAATCATTCACTTTATCTTCACAAGATGAATTGTTATCTATGTCTTCTGAGGAGTCATCATTATTTGCACACAAACTTTTCTTTTTACTATATTTCTTACATTTGTATTTCTGTTCATCATCAGAGTTCTGGTCTTTTTCCTTGTGAGGACACTTAGATGAAAAATGACCTATATTACCACAGTTGAAACATTTAAAAGGAAACTTGCCTTGGTATTTTCCTGATCCTTTCTTTAACCTTCTCACAAAATTTGCTTCAATCTCATCTATATCGAAGTCTGCGTTTTTCTCTACTTTAAAGGATGCCTCTCTTGTAGTGGATATACCTTTGGCGATTCTCATTTCATAAGCAGTTAGGGTTCCCAGAAGTTGATCTAGTGTCAACGTTTTGAGATCAATTATTTCCTCTATTGCAGAGACCTTTGAGTTAAATATATCAGGAAGAGATCTTAATATTTTCTGGACTAGAAACCATTCTTCTATAATTTCACCTAGACCTTTCATAGTGTTGACAAGTTCTTATATTTGTAACAAGTACTTACTGATAGTTTCATCTTCATCCATCTTTAACTGCTCAAATTTTAGTCTTTGAGTCTAAAGTTTTGCGTCTTTCACCTTTTTATTGCCTTCATAACTACTTATAAGCTTGTCCCACATAACTTTTGCTGAATCACAGTGCATGATTTTGACAAATTTGGCTTCTGCAAGTCCACTGAGGGTGGAATTCATTGATTTTGTGTTAAATATAAACTCTCGCTTATCATCTTTTGAGGCCAAGATTACAGGCTTCACATATCTAGTTTCAATGACATCCCAAACATCAACACCCAAAGACATTAAATATGTTCTCATCCTTATTTTTGAGAAGGCAAAGTTTGTTCAATCAAACATAGGAGCTCTATTAGTTGAACTTCCTTCATGATTAGACATGTTCAATCTTATGGATCTACCTTTGATCGAAGGCACCGGTTCTAATACCAATTGTTAGAAATATAACTGAGAGGGGGGGTGAATTAGTTATGTATATAAGCTTGAAACTTTTCCTGTTATTTTCTGACTCTTTCTAGATTATTATTTAATGTGTTGATGATAACTTAACATGCACATATATACAATATTTGATCAATCACACAGAATACACATAGACATTGGTTTTCATGAGAAAACCCATAAAGGGTGTAAACCACTTCTTCTTAGTATGTCAATCAAGATCCAAATTTCATGTACATCACATTCTTTGAGCTCCAACTCAAATATGAGGCTACAACCTATGATAGAAAGCTACAACTTGTTGAGAGAACCAACTCTCTGGTTTCTCTAGCACCCACTAGAAGGAAGCACCAACTCCCTGGGTGTTCCAACACCAACTGGATGGAAGCACCAACTTCCTGTCACACAGGAACCAACCTGTATAATAGAGAAAAATAGTTCTCCCTTGTACCACCCTACCACCCCGGTTTTTCTGGTTGCAACTAGATGGAAGCTACAACTCCCTGTGTTCAAGCACCCACTTGAAAATCTGAGCACAACAGTCCTCCCTAGCACCACCCTACCACCCTAATTGAATATTGAAAAACTTTTACTTACTTGCTCTGTCTATGATATGATCTGTTACAACTCCATGTCTCCTCTACCTTTTTCAGCTTCTATCCTGTGTTCCTCTTCTACATATTTCTTCTTCTGTGCTCTGCTCTTTTTCCTCCTGCGCTCACAACCACATGTTGTTCAGATTTTCTTTTTCCTTTTATGCTCTCTGCTACATCATCATTCTCTTCACTGTGCCACTGATCTCCACTTCAGGTCCTACACTACGTCTCCTACTACCCACATCCTTAAATATAAAAAAAGCACACTATCTTTTATGTTCTGCATGTCTTTCTCACATCGAGTCCTCTGCCTGATCATGATTCAAACTCTTCATCTTCCCTGGTGGTTATATTGTATATGTTCATCATCAGTGGTTGTTATGCCAATATTCTTTGGCTTCTCTGTAAGTTGTGATTCTTCTTCTTCTTTGGCATTTACAGTTAGTCGTTTTTTGCTTCTTTGGATTCTAAGCCCCTTCCTTCACATGACCACCAGCGGTGTCCATATGCCTATTCAAAAGGCGCTTTGTGATCTTGGTCTAGCGAGTGTTAGCTCCTTTTTTTTCAATACGAAAATAGGCAATGATCTCACGTGACCATGTGATTGTGGACGTGACCAAAGGCGGTTTGAGGGAAACCCACTTTTCATCCCGCAATTCACTACAAAGCTCCATGTGTGCTTTCTCCAAAACTATGGTTTTGATTGTCGCCCGCCTTCAACATTTTAAAGTTCACACACCTTCAATCCCCACAATGTGATGGGACCATCGATCCCACGATCTTGACGGTGCTCTTAAACTGACGGATCAGATCTAGCCTTCTTAAATCAATGGCTGTGATCTATTTCGTGATCCGGGATTCGAGAGTTTCAAATCTCAAACCATGCTTTACTCTGTATGCAAATATTACAGAGTGGAAGATATATTGACACCTGTCTCCCTAAATCTATGTTCAAGATCATCTTTGTGAGTCTGGTCTTCGAGAATTTCAATTCTCAAACTCTTGTTTCTTCCATACATCTATCTTCCAGAGTGGAAGATCTATTGACACTTGTCTCTCTGAATCTACGATTAGGATCTCCTCCGCAAGTCTAGCTTTCGGGACTTTCAATTCTCAAACTCTCGTTTCTTTTGTACGTTAATCTTCCGGAGTCAATGATCTGTAGACACCTGTCCAAAAATATTAGACATTTTACACTTATAAATCATTGTATTTTGATCAACGATTGAGAATGCACCCGAAGTGATCTTTAGATTGGACGAATTATTTCCACTTCGGGACTTCGAGAATCTATCCCTCGCAACTTCGGCTCTTCAGTCCTTCAACACTTCGGCCCTTTGTGACTTTGGTCCTTCGGCCCTTCGGCCCTTCGTGACTTTGGTCCTTCGGCCCTTCGACTCTTCGCAACTTTGGCCTTCGGAACTTCAAAGATTTTGTCATTTGTTGGTGGTGAAAACTCCAAAAGTAAATATCCCTAAGTGAAGTAACGTTACACACGTCACCTGTTGACCTAGCACGGGTTGAGTGGTTTCCATGTGTCAGTCGCTGAAATGGTTTACCACATGTCCTTGCTGACATGGTATGCCACATGTCCTTGATGACATGGTCTGCCACATGTCCTTGGTGAAGTGGTATGCCACATGTCCTTACTGACATGGTCTACCACATGTCCTTGCTGACATGGTCTACCACATTTCCTTGCTGACGTGGTCTGCCACATGTCCTTGCTGACCTGGCCTACCACATGTCCTTGAATCAGACAGTTGAGGCTTACTTCAGGTCTTTCCCTGGAGTCCACAGGTTTATGCCACGTCTTTTCTGGATCAAATGACCTAGATTCACTTCGGATGATTTGATGCTTGAGATCTTCTTCAAACGATATGACGACTGAGATCAACTTCGGATGATCTGACGGTCGAGAATTTATTTTATCTCTTCGACTCTCCGGGCTTTAGGGATTTTAAATATCAAACTTAAACTTCTCGAAGTGTTTTCTCCAGAGCTCACGATCCGTCACCATGTATCCCTCTGGATTTGATGGTTGAAATTTACTCAGGTACTCCGACTCTCCGGGCTTTGGGTATTTCAGTTCTCAACTTGAAATTATTAAAGAGAGATTTTTCCGAAGTGTAACCTCCTCATAAATTTAGACTCGAAACGAATGATGTTTGTTTGATCAAGGTCTTAGATCAATGGCTCG
Organism: Picea engelmannii; assembly: GCA_009831015.1. NCBI lineage: Eukaryota > Viridiplantae > Streptophyta > Pinopsida > Pinales > Pinaceae > Picea > Picea engelmannii. Next base: position 350,105 of record ML799553.1, read on the forward strand.
ATCTGTCTGTGATGCATCTTTGCCTTGGATTAAATCCAATGGCTCTCCATCTTTGCTTATCCTATCCTTCCACTTGATTTGATCTGATGGATAACAGAGATTCAGATAATCGAATTCTCAAAACTTGTGCCTTGTTTATCCTTTCCTTCACTTAATTTGATCCGACGGTTGTTGGTCCTCTAAATCGATGATCCAATGGCCATTGTTTCTCTTCCTCCCGATCTTCTGATCTCTCCGACTTAGAAGGTTTTCTATGTGTTCAAGGGTCTCAACCTTTGCTCCTCCTGCGAGTTTGTCTCTTGGACCTCGTCTGCGCTTCTGGAAAGCGTTATCTCTTCTGAGCTTTCTCGTTTTCTTCTCTCTTAGCTTCTTAAAGAGTCACTTCGACACTTAGATGAATTGTGGATCTGTGCACTTCTTGCGTATCCTCCGAAGTCTGAATCTTCGAACTCTCATCGTTGCTTTCATGTTTTCCATCGTTGTTGTTGTTCTTGCCATCAATGACAAGCACACTCTTCCTATAAAACATGCCAACAAAACTTAATAGATTTTGTAATCCCAAACATAATCATTAAATAGTTTTATGTGAAACAAATAAAAACTATGCATTATCTTTATGATGAGCTTGAGCAAACTTGTACAAGATTGTTGGGTTGTTGAGAGATTTACATTCAGTTATTAGTTATGTATTTTTTTCACATTATCTATTGTATTAATGTGTTTTCTATGAATCACATACTGAGTGGTTGAGAGGCCCACCAATGTGTTGAAATAATAATCATATTAGATACCAAATCTGCAACAATGTCATGAATTTTAACAGACAAACACATAACATTATGAATGCAACCAAATAATCATGAATCAACATGTTCAATACTATTAGTGAGATGAAATATGTGAACATGAAAAAACAAAGATGAATCAATTTCACTAGGTTTTCTCAATGTCAATTGTTTTCTCTTCAAAATTGACATTCAATAACTCATTTGTAATTATTGATGCTAATAACATCATTACAATTTACATCCATAACCTATGACTATTTTTTTCTATTTCTTATAGAGCCAAGAGTGGAGCAAAGATAACAAAGTAAATGACATTATGGCAAGTTTCAGAGGTAAATATAACAAAGTAAATGGCATTATGGTGAGTGTGGGATTCAAAAACATGAAGTATATGAGATAAATGTGATGTCAATTTCCATATTTAGAAGAAGCAACAATGCTCATAACACATGAATTCAAGTGGGGATTCACAAATACCAGGTGTTTATGCCTCTTTGGGAAACTTTCATTAAGTGACACATAAAATAGTGCATACACCAATACAGTGGTAGGATATTTATATAGGTGTGAGCTATGTGATGGATTCAATTTTGTGGAAGGGCACACCATATCAAGGAATAGATACAAGTAAACTAAAATAAATATGATTTTGATCTTTAGATTCCAAAGACAAGTATTGTGTGATGAGCCAATGCTCATTGACCAACAAAACATTGGAAGTGATGGGTTATTGAAAATATGACCCTTCTTTTGACATTTTATTTATGATATTAGTTGTCCTATGACAAGTGATTTAAAAAATTTACATTTATTTTGAAAGATATTTTTTGAATTACCTTTCTAAGACAGGTTTGAACCCCTTCAAAGGGATCAGATTGGTTCAATTTTGATCATTTCAATTTCCCACCGTGACTTGAACTTCCATGAAACTAAGCATGCTTGATCTTATTTCATGTTATTAAGAGCTTTATCAAATAAATTGTGTAATGAAATCCATTGTACATAACATCAAGGAGGGAGAAATAAAAATTCAACAACAAAGTATTTAATGATTTAGATGATGGGGTGTACACCCATCGCATCTAAAATAACTTATGTTCAACATACAAAACATTAAATACTCTGTAATGGGTGATTTTTGCTTGCCTAACATTAATACTGTAGATATCTACTCACAAGCCTACAACTTATTATATTACATCACATAGACATGTTTTCATGAGTTGTAGACCCATTTTATTTTCCTCATTAAATTATGTCTTTCACAGATTAGATTTTGTACTTATTACTATATTACTATTCCTCACTACCTTGGTTTATAACAAAAACAATGGGTATATTGGACTGTAAGGCTTTGCCTTTTGTTTTTAAATATTATCACCCCATATTTTGTCGGGATATATCTCTCTGATCAATAAGTAACGGCGGTGAAAGAGGCATAGCTAGATAATGAGCAGGTTCAAGAGGCAAGACTCGAGTATTTGGCCACTTTTCAACAATCATGTTGAGGGAAACTACATGCCCTTCTAGTTTATATGGACATGCCATGGAGAATGCATATTTAAAGGGACCATGTATGCATGCTTTGATCATGTCACTAGAGTAATCATTCAATATGATACAATGGATTTTGATGGACACATAGCCATAAGATTCTGTCCATGCATAAACCTTTCCTCGGTCGTTTTTTCTCCCATCACCATTTATAATTAGAAAGCACTAATTATAAAAGGAGCTACAAACTTCCATTCATTTTACGGTTTCATTCTTATCTTTTTCCCTTAAGAAGTATGAGAGAGGAAACTCTATGGAAACCATAGTGACATAAGGAGGAAGGATGCAATGAATAGGGTAACATTGGCTTAGATGGTAGTTGCAATGGTGACTCGGATGTCATCTGAGTCATTGAATGAAGTAGGGTAAGAAGGGAGGATTAACTTTCTCAGCCATAGAATCACACAAAATTGAGTTCTCAAAGGGTTATTCGTGGTTATTGTGTGTTATGTTGTGTTAGAAAAATAGGATCGCAGAGCAATAAAATAAAACAAATGAAGAAATAAAACACAGAAGATGCAGAATACAATAGAGACACAAATATACATGGTTCACCCAGTGTGGGATACGTCCACCAGATAAATTTCCAAGTCCTTCCTTTATTCTTATCCAACAAATGAAGGGATACAACCTACAACACACCAGCTCTAAATTCCTCTTCTTTCTCTCATAGTCTCCTCTCTCAGAATACAATATTCACAAATAATACATAGCCACAATACATTTCCCTCATAAAAAGAGGGTTATCTTCTAGGGAAAAAAACCCTAACATAAATTCTCATCAGATCTGCGACCTTATAATGAACGGTCTAGATTTACTATGAAATTACAATATACATTTACAAGGCAATTTTTCCTTCGGGGGCATATCCCTCGAACCCCCACCAGGGGGCTTCTTTCCTGGACCCCACAGGAGGGGCAAGCCCCCCTTGTACTCCCCCGCGTGGAGGGGTGTACAATATTCCAAATGTAAAGTCTTCATGGGATATAAACACAGCTGAAGCAAATACCTATGAATCAAGAAGATAATCAGGCTCCAAAACCAACAAGTTGGGTTTTAACATTGCAGTGGATTATGTTAAATTGTGACAAAAAATCAAAATAAATTTTAAATACTAAAATTTACCTATGTAAATATTTAGTGGTGTTGGTTTACAAGACTAGTGAAAGTACATATAACGAGTGGTAGTTCTTGTAACTGTGTAAACGGTTCCAAGATAGATATAAATATATGAAGCTCAAGAAATGTATTGTGGGCTAGGAGTAAGCATGATTGTAAGTCTATATTGATGATAGAGATATCGATACCTTTCCTCTTGGATGATTCCTTGACAAATTGTCAAGGAACACATAAATATCATGTGTTATCTGAGTTATTTATTTGTCTTTATAATCATATTTCTTGCATTTATTATTGTGTTCAGACTGTTAAATACCAACAAGTGGTGTCAGAGCGAAGGTGAAGGAAGATTTCTCTGAGGAAGGGTTGCACAAAGGTCATCCACTACATAGAGAAGAAATCCACAGATGTTAAGTAGAGAATTCTTGGAGGAGGCCATTTATTTTGGCTGGCCAATTTGTACTCTGATATCGAGTGGAGACTAAATGAAAGGTTTCCTTGCAAACTCTTGTGAAGGCTGAAAAGTGTGAAGGTACAAAGTTTAATTTTTTATTTATTTAAAAATAAAAGTCCACCAAATTTTTTTGGTTTATGAGGAAGTAATTTTGAAAGGAACGTATATGTTGTGGAGAAATATATTTAAAAAAAAAGGTGTGGAAGAATATATATTTTGTTTTTTTTAATATTATTTAAGTGGGTGGAACCTTTAAAATTTTTAAGGAAGTTTGAATATTCAAGGAGAGTTTGGAGTGGAAATATATATTTTTATTTACAGATAGTTTGGAGCAGAAATACATATTTTTCAAAAAATGAAATTGATTTTTGGAGTAAATTAAAATCAAATTAATATTTGGAGTGAAAAATCAAATTTTTTTTGGAGTAAAAACAATCAAATTGATATTTGGAGTGAAAAATCAAAGTGACATTTGGAGGGAGCATGTGTGTAGAGAACTAATGGAAAAAATGACAAATGTTAAATTTGAGTGTAAAAATATTTCGATTGGTGGAAAATTAAAATGAGAGATTTGTTAACAACAATAAGAGTGGTGATGGTGGAGTCACCATGAAAGAAGAATTTTTATTTTTTTTTACTTTGGAGTTGTAAAATTATTTATTGGATGTAAATGGGCATAGAATTGTAAGACTTGGATAGATATGTGTACCCCTAGCTTATTGGGTTACCTATGAAAAGTATAGACACGGATTTAAGTATATTGAATATGTACAGGGCATGTATGTTGGGTTAATATCAACTTGGTGAAAAAGTCAATGAGTTAAATATTTTTTTAGGTCAAAGCACATGGTTTTTTCAATTCCATTCTTTTTGGGTAGCCTGTGGTATTTTTTCCATAGATTGCATGTAATGAATCCTATAAAAGGCTTGGAGAAATCCATTGTAAATGAGCCTGGAGGTGAGCAGTGAAAGCTTACTTAGATGTCTTGGGTGAAGGGAATGTTCATGTTAAGGTGGAGCACTGAGACTCCATTGTAAGATACCTGGAGGTGAGAGGAAAAGGTTCACTTGTGTTGGCATGGCCGGATTTGGTCACGGTTTTTTGAATGCAAAGTTCAAGGTGGAGCAATAAGTCAAGGTTAGAAAGGTGGGTCTATATTTCTATAGAAAGGATGATGTGTTTAGAGGTTTGTAGTGAAATGAACATTGGTAGGTCAATCAAGTGTTTGATAATATATGATGGAGGCAGGTTCATATTTGTGTAATTTCAAGGAAGTTGGGATTGAAGAGGCATGCTCTGTAATTCCAAGTTGCAACAAGAGTTTTGAGCAAAAGAGGTTGTGTTATCTAGTAAATTGGTCACCATCAGTTGAAAAATACTGGAAGATTGTGGAACATGTATGGAAAGGTCATCTGGTGATTACTCAAATGTGATTTTTTTGGTTGTGATGCTTATTTTTTTATCATCATTCTAAGTAGGACCCATATCAAACAGGTAGATCTTTATCAATTATGATGGTGGTGTTAAGGAATACAAATTGTGGGATCCTGCTACCCACAGGATCATCATTAACATAGATGCAATGTTTGATGAATCTACTTTCATAAAATCAAACATAGTAAAAGATGAAAGTTACTTGGAAGGTATTGATTTCCATGAAAGTTTCTCACTGCTTGTTAAGCTTGTTTCTATTAATGTTGTGTTAGAACTAGTTTTGTTACTTAATATTGAGTTAGTGAAGCTAGATGTTAAAAACAATTTTACATGGAGTTTTGGATAAGAATATGTACATGGAATAGTTAGAAAGGTTAGTTCATGATCACAACAAAAGATTTATTTTCAAACTCAAGTATTCATTGTATGGCATGAAGCTCAAGCAATAAATGGTACAAGATGTTTGATTCCTTCACGGTGAACCAAATTTTACAAGAAGTGAGTATAACCATTGTGTTTATGGTATGTTCATTATCTTGGTTGTATATGTTATGTTTGTAGCAAGCACAAGCATGTTTTAGATCAACATGTTGGATCAGTTGGCTAGGATGCTTGATATTAAGGATCTAGGAGAAACTAAAACAAACCTTAGGCATAGAAATACATAGAGACAGGAAAGATAATAATATTTGGTTATCACAACATAAGAATGTGGAGAAGGTACTCAGGAAATTCAGTATGAATATTGTGAAACTGGTAAATATCCCTTTGTATTTCCATTATAAGCATTCTTCATGTTAATGTACATGTAATGAAGAAGAAAAGGGTTATATGTCTCATGTATCGTATGCTAGTAGGAAGTTTGATGTATGTAATTAAATGGTCAGTATTTCACATGCAGTTAGTGGTGTCAGTGGAAGCATGGAAAAACTAGGTGAAGAGGATGGAAATGGGAGGTTCAGTATCTTAGAAGAACACGTATCACCTACAATGGTTGTAATGATTTAGTCTGTGGTTATGATTCAGGATATTTCGACAAGAGGATACCTACCTCAGGTTATGTCTTGCAAGAATGCAAGGATCTATTGGGTAAGTTTGGACAGGTACATGATAAGGTGTTTTTTGGTGTTCAAAGAATTGTGCATTTAACTAATAGTCTAGCATATCAAAATGGGACAATGTTGGTCCTCGACCAATTTTTGGATAACCTTGGTCATGTTTGACCTCTTTTGGGACTTCGACAGGCTGGTCGAAGGTGGAGCGCAAGTCAAAGTGGAGATCATGGGATCTCAACCCCTTTTTAGGGAATTTTTGGGATTAGGGTTTATGTAACAGGTATGGGATGTCAGCCCATGGGTTTACCCATGTTTAGGCCCATTTTGTAATGTATAAATAGAAACATAGGCGATGTAAGAAGGGCCAGTGTGCTAAGTGAGTAGACCTGATAGAATCGGCTTGGTGCGGAGCTAAAGGCTTTGTGAATACTATGTGTTAAGACTTGCAGAGCTAAGTGCAAGTGATTGTAAGAAGGATTTTGTGTTGTGACCTAACTTAGGGAAGGAGGATTTGGCGAGGTGCATGTAGATATCCTGTCCTATGCGGAGTAGGGTTTTTGGGCTATTTTCTTATAGAAGATTGATAGAAGATAATAAAGTAGAGAAGAGTTGGTGGATGTAGCCCCACGTTGGGGTGAACCACATATATCCTATGTTATGGTTTCTTTGTGCATTATGGTTGTTATATTGTTCATATGATTTAAGATTAGTGCAGTAATGAATGTTTAGATGAATCTGGTATGATAGATTAAGTTCTTAGTGACGTGAATGAATGTTAGATCTGATCTTGATGCAGACCGCCAACCTCTGCCTCGGCAAAGGCCTCAGTGTTGACCTCTCGGTCTTAAGGATCGTTCAAATTCCCCTTTGAGTCGGAGCGGCTCATCTGATTCCCTGCTGGAATCTCTATTAATCCTGATCCACAGGTCCTGCTCTTTCCCTGCCATGACCTCTGCACGCGCCTATGAATTTTCCCCAATGATAATTTCGGGTTTCGGGGTTTCGTGATCCCCGATGCCAAGAGTCCCCTGTCCTCTTGAACTCTCAAACTTTGATTTGTTGATGCGCTCCTTTCGTGTCTTAGCCCCTCCAGGCTATGCCCCTAGTCCATGTGAGCAGTTCTCATATGACCGCAGTCATACTTCTTATCTCCTTTGGGATTTCCCTATTCAAAAGTCCGACCTCTCGACCTCTTGACTCCTGAAATGGCCTTTCTCGCCTTATCCCCTCTTGGCTATATCCTAGTCCACATGACCACCTCTCATAAGACTGTAACCTTATCTCCTTTCGGGGTTTCAGACATCGCAATGCCGAAATGCATAAACCTCTTGTCCACGGGATTCCCGATATCCCGATGCCCGTAATGCCGATAGATAGCTTTCCTTTCGGGAAATCTCCCGAATGCTCTGATCTCCTCCACGCATCCTCCTATGATGGACGGTCTTGATTGCCTCTCACGATTTCGCAACTTTTGATGCTCTGGAAGTCTTTCCCTCAGGATTCGCGAAACGCCGAACCCCGATGCATCGGTTGACTTTTCTATCGGGACTTCCCCCGATAGTCTGGATCTCCGCCATGTATCCCGACTGATGGACAACCCTGATCCTATCTTGCGATTTCAGAGTTTTCGATGCTCTGATGACAGAAATCCCCTGTCAACTCAAAACCTCGGTAGTCGATATACCGATGGGTCGCTCGATCCCCGCCACGTGTCTCCACAAATGGATGGCTCAGATTCACTCCCGCTATTTTGAGACTTGAAATGTCCCGACTTTCTCGACCTTGAGAACTCCGATATCCCGAAGGCCGATATCCCGATAAGTCAATCCTTTCGGGACTTTCACCCTCCTATTCATGAAGCTTTAACCCCCGTGTAACTCTCGACAGATCTGACGGCTGTCGAGTTCTTCACTCTAGATCTGACAGTGCAGATCGTTTCTTCCTGTGCGCTTGCTTTAGAGGCTAAAATCCGCACGTATTCACCCGATCCAATGGTTGACGGGTATCTGAGTGAGATCCAATGACTGACGATCTCCTCTTCTGTGTGCTCCTCTTTCTCCTTCCTGGACGTGGAAATCTTAACGGTCCAGAATCTGTCGGCCCATCTGACGGCAGCTGTGCTCCCTCCTGAGCTTGCACACTTTCCTTCTCAAACTTAGAAGGATTTCCAAGTTTCTCAAAGTCCTCAACCTTTGTTATGTCTCCTCTGTGAGCTCCACTATCTGAGTCCTCACCTGCGCTCTTCAACGATGTTATTCCTCCTGAGCTTGTTCCTTTCGAATCCTTAAAGGATTCTTCAACTCATGCGCCCTTGCAGAGTATTCACATGCACACACAGTGTTGTCTCTCCTGAGTTTCTCAAACGCTCAGACCCCTAAGGGATTTTATCCTTCTTTCTTCTCCCACAGATGGAGAAATTGGATGCCCTCCTGGCTATCCTCTTCCTCAAGCAACTTCTTGTTGAGTCTGCAGGGTGTTCAACAACCCTGTGAAGATCCCTCAGTGGATTCTTCCTCTAAATTCCAGAACTCAAAGAGTTCTCTTCTCCTGTGTCTGTCTGCACATGGTCTCAATGCCCTCCTAGCAGAGTATCTTCTCATAGAACGTCCAACAGTTCTATCCTCTGTGCACTCCTTGCACCTACTCAATGCCCACTTGGCAGAGCTCTTCAGAATCCTTAGTGATTCTGGTTCTCCTTAAGAACTCACAGCAGAGTTCTTCTCAATGCACCACTGTGCATATGCTCAATGCCCACTTGGCAGAGCTTCACAGAACTCCTCAGATATTCTGTCTACAACTGTGTTCTTCCCTCACAGCCTTGTCTCCAAGGTATTAAACAACCTTGAGGTCTTCCCTGAGTTGTTGATTCCAGTTCGTGTGCCACAGCACGTCTTTGTCTGAACCCGCAGTATTCAGAAGTGCTTCAGTGCACTGGTATTCAGAGAGTGCAATACTCTGTCACGCCCTCATGGAATGAAACCTCAAAGACCTTCACCTGAAATCAGATACACTCCTGCAAATGCAAACCTACAACATACATCTACAACATACATTCATATCATAAAATAGTACACACCAAGGCATCCACATAATACAGAAATACATGCAGGAAAAACTGCTTCTGTTTATATTAATAAAAGTGCCTCTTTACAAAGGTGTTCCTGAGAACGGCCTGTAACAAGGTCTCGATTCCTTCTTTTCTGCTCTCTACTCACAGACTATCTTCTCAACTCCACTCCACTATCTTCTCTATGCTAGCTCTACTAACTACTAAAGAGATACAATTCATCTTTTACATGAGGGGGCTCTTCGAGCTCTTCCCTCCAATCTACCTACCCTATTCAATTACATTGAATGGGTTGTCTAGTCCAACATCTGGATCTAGATCTCATCCTTACAAAAATTTAAGGCCTTCTTATCTACAGCCTACGCAAATGCATGGCTTCACAACTCAACAGCCTAAGCATTTAATTACATTGAATTCAGATTTCAAATGAGGCTGCACCTCTCTCTTCAACGCGCGATTTGAATTCGCTAACGTGGTTGTCTGGCTGGCTGGCTGATGTGGAGAGATTCTCCTGCATCATACTCATCAGTTGCAAAATTTGTGAGCTCCTGATCATGAGCTCCCCATCTCAGCTGTTTAAATCCCCCTGGATCCCAAACCATTCTCCGAAGCTGTTTGTCTGCTCCATCTTGTTGTTGTTGCCTCTGCTGCTGCGCTACTGCTGCTGCTTCTCTTCTGCTCAGCTTCTCCTTGCTGGCAGTTCCTGCTGAATTTACCATCAGCCTTCTAATGTCTTCTATCACTCGGTCCAGCTGCTCCAGTGGTTGGTCTTGTTTTTGCAGTCTCCCCAGTTGCAAAAAATTTCGGCTTATGGGCATATCACTGTGATCTCCCATGCCTTCTTCATCAACTTCCAACTTCACCTGTTGGATGTGCACGCTCTGCACTTTCACCCTTCTCTCCAGGGCTTCGAATTGTTCATACAGATCAACCAAACTAATTTTGTCTGCTTCTTCTTCTTCTGCTGCTGCAAACCCCCATGTTGCAGTCTTTTCAGTCTCCTAGCTGAAAATACTGAGCCATTCCTCAGAATGCTCATCATCCTCTTCTGCTTCTTCTGTTGTCAGCTTCAGTGCTACAGCTTCCTCAGCTTCCCGGCCAAATGCATTGAGACACTCCTCAGAATGCTCATTTTCCTCTATGTCTGCTTCTGCTTGGGCAGTCTCAAACACATGCTCCAATTCCTCCTTGACAGTCTTAGCTGACTGTTCTTCTGATGTTGCTGCATCTGCAACACAGATTTCTGCCTCCTCCTGGGCAAGTGGTAGGAATATCTATATTTCCCCAAGCATTAGAAGATTTCTCCGATCTTCCTCCTCTTTCATCTGCACATGCTAATCTAAATCCATCTTTGAGCTCACCTGCTCTGACAGCTCTTCTGGCTGATTCCAACTCACTTCTGAGTTCATGAGACCTTCAGATAGTCTCATCTGCTCATCCTTGCCCACCTGGCAATATGGGATGTTTTCACTGCCCTCCTAGTAGATTATGAGATCAACTGATCCCATCTTCATCAGCAACCCTTGTTGTATTGAACTCACCTCCGAGTCCATGAGACCTTCAGATAGTCCCGAATGTTCATCTCTGCCCACCTGGAAATCTGAGATGCTTCCACTACCCTCTTGGCAGTCTTCGAGATCCCGCAACGACCTCATTTCATTTCCCCAGCTGGAAATGTGAAATTCCCTGGCTGTCCTCATGACAGTCTCTGAGATCCCGCAGTGATCTCAACTCGTTGCCCACCTGGCAATTGGGAATTTCCTTTCTGCCCTCCTGGGAGTTCTTGAGATCTTCAGCTGATCCCATTTCATTCTCTTCACCAAGAATTTTTCCAGTCTCTGGTTCACATACCTGAACCATCTCCTTAGGTCCGTTGAGGTTTTCAGTATGCATCAACCATCCTCTTAACAACCTATGTTGTCTTCTAGCCATCAACTCCTTGACTGGCCATTTTGCTTTTACCTTCCTCATGGGCCATTCATATACCCATCTCGGCTTTGTTTTCTGCTGCATCTGCAATGCAAGATTTTCTATTTCTTTCTTTATATCAACGAGCTCTTCATCTATATCTTTTTGGCTCCATAACTCTGAGTTTTTCCTCCCATCATACTTACGGCCTTTAGTATCCATGTCACTATCTCTGTTTTCTCTCCTAGAAAACCTGTTGCTGTCACTCTGCAATCCTGAGTGCTTCAGGTTCTTCCTACAGTCCTCCTGACTGTCTTCTCGATTGTCGCCTACCTGCGAACAATCACCATAGAGTCTCCAACACTTTATCTTCCTTTACCTTCTCACTTCACCTGAAATATACAAGTGAAGTCCCTTCTCTGACACCACTTGATGTGTATCAGAGTGCTCTTTACCTCTTATGCCTCCCTTGTCTGAAATATACAGACAAGAATCAGGCTCTGATACCACTTTGACGCAGACCACCAACCTCTGCCTTGGCAAAGGCCTCAGCGCTGACCTCCTGGTCTTAAGGATCATTTAAATTCCCCTTTGAGCTGGAGCAGCTCATCTGATTCCCTGTTGGAATCTCTATTAATCCCGATCCATAGGTCCTGCTCTTTCCTTGTCACGGCCTCTGCACGCGCCTATGACTTTTCCCCGATGATAATTTTGGGTTTCGGGGTTTCGTGATCCCCGACGCCAAGAGTCCCCTGTCCTCTTGAACTCTCGAACTCTGATTTTCCGATGCGCTCCTTTCGTGTCTTAGACCCTCCTGGCTATGCCCCTAGTCCATGTGAGCAGTTCTCATATGACCACAGTCATACTTCTTATCTCCTTCAGGATTTCCCTATTCAAAAGTCCGACCTCTCGACCTCTTGACTCCCGAAATGGCCTTTCTTGCCTTAGCCCCTCCTGGCTATACCCTGGTCCACATGACCACCTCTCATAAGACTGCAGCCTTATCTCCTTTCGTGGTTTCGGACATCGCAATGCCGAAATGCATAAACCTCTTGTCCACGGGATTCTCGATATTCCAATGCCCGTAATGCTGATAGATATCTTTCCTTTCGAGAAATATCCTGAATGCTCTGATCTCCTCCACGTGTCCTCCTATGATGGATGGTCCTGATCACCTCTCACGATTTTGTGACTTTTGATGCTCCATAAGTCTTTCCCTCGGGATTCGCGAAACGCCGAACCCCGATGCGTCGGTTGACTTTTCTATCGGGACTTCCCCCGATAGTCTGGATCTCTGCCACGTATCCCGACTGATGGACAACCCTGATCCGATCTCATGATTTCGGAGTTTTCGATGCTTCGATGACAGAAATCCCCTGTCAACTCAAAACCCCAGTAGTCGATATACCAATGGGTCACTCGATCCCTGCCACGTGTCTCCACAAACGGACGGCTCAGATTCACTCCCGCTATTTCGAGACTTGAAATGTCCTGACTTTCTCGACCTCGAGAACTCCGATATCCCGAACGCCGATATCTCGATAAGTCAATCCTTTCGGGGCTTTCACCCTCCTATTCACAAAGCTTTAACCCCTGTGTAACTCTTGACAGATCTGACGGCTGTCGGGTTCTTCACTCTAGATCTGACGATGCAGATCGTTTCTTCCTGTGTGCTTGCTCCAGAGGCTATACTTCGCACATCTTCACTTGATCCAATGGCTGATGGGTATCTGAGTGAGATTCGACGGCTGATGATCTCCTCTTCTGTGCGCTCCTCTTGCTCCTTCCTGGACGTGGAAATCTTAAGGGTCCAGAATCTGTTGGCCCATCCGACGGCAGTTGTGCTCCCTCCTGAGCTTGCACACTTTCCTTCTCAGACTTGGAAGGATTTCCAAGTTTCTCAAAGGCATCAACCTTTGTTATGTCTCCTCTGCGAGCTCCACTATCTGAGTCCTCACCTGCGCTCTTCAACGACGCTATTCCTCCTGAGCTTGTTCCTTTCAAATCCTTAAAGGATTCTTCAACTCATGTACCCTTCCAGAGTATTCACATGCACACACAGTGTTGTCTCTCCTGAGTTTATCAAATGCTCAGACCCCTAAGGGATTTTATCCTTCTTTCTTCTCCCACAGATGGAGAAATTGGATTCCCTCCTAGCTATCCTCTGCCTCAAGCAACTTCTTGCTGAGTCTGCAGGGTGTTCAACAACCCTGTGAAGATCCCTCAATGGATTCTTCCTCTAAATTCCAGAACTCAAAGAGTTCTCTTCTCCTGTGTCTGTCTGCACATGGTCTCTATTCCCTCCTGGCAAAGTATCTTCTCACAGAACGTCCAAAAGTTATATCCTCTGTGCACTCCTTGCACCTGCTCAATGCCCACTTGGCAGAGCTCTTCAGAATCCTTAGTGATTCTGGTTCTCCTTAAGAACTCACAGTAGATTTCTTCTCAATGCACCACTGTGCATATGCTCAATGCCCACTTGGCAGAGCTTCAAAGAACTCCTTAGAGATTATGTCTACAAATATGTTCTTCCCTCACAGCCTTGCCTTCAAGGTATTCAACAACCTTGAGGTCTTCCCTGAGTTGTTGATTCCAGTTCTTGTGCCGTAGCACGTCTTTGTCTGAACCCGCAGTATTCAGAAGTGTTTCAGTGCACTGGTATTCATAGACCGCAGTACTCTGTCATGCCCTCATGGCATGAAAACTCAAAGACCTTCACCTGAAATCAGATACACTCCTGCAAATGCAAACCTACAGCATACATCTAGAGCATACATTCATATCATAAAATAGAACACACCAAGGCATCCACATAATACAGAAATACATGCAGGAAAAACTGCTTCTGTTTATATTAATAAAAGTGCCTCTTTACAAAGGTGTTCCTGAGCACGGCCTGTAACAAGGTCTCGGCTCCTTCTTTTCTGCTCTCTACTCGAAGACTCTCTTCTCAACTCCACTCCACTCTCTTTTCTATGCTAGCTCTACTAACTACTAAAGAGATACAATTCATCTTTTACATGAGGGGGCTCTTCAAGCTCTTCCCTCCAATCTACCTACCCTATTCAATTACATTGAATGGGTTGTCTAGTCCAGCATCTGGATCTAGATCTCAGCCTTACAAACATTTAAGGCCTTGTTATATAAAGCCTGCGCAAAGGCACGACTTCATAGCTCAATAGCCTAAGCATTTAATTACATTGAATTCAGATTTCAAATGAGGTTGTGCCTCTATCTTCAACACGCGATTTGAATTCGCTAACGTGGTTGTCTGGCTGGCTGGCTGATGTGGAGAGATGCTCCTGCATCAGATCTCCTTCCATATGCTAACTGCTTATATGTGTTAGATCTGGTTACTGTGTTGTTCTGTAATTAGGGTTTGAATATGTGATGTGAATAAGGGATAAATACTGATGAATGATAATTTCTAAGTGCTTTGTTAGAGTGGTGTAATCACAGATCTATGTCCCAACTAGGTTGCAAACATTTGAGTCATGCAACCACCCCTGCCTCTACCTCGGGTGAGACTTCATATGCTTCGCAGGTGTTGGTGAAAGGGATGGTGGTTAGGGTTTTGTTGGTGCGTTGTTGAAGCGTTGAACCTTGGGTCTACCCTTGTGTTAACAAATGGTTCTATTGACAGTACCTGAAACTGTGATTGCTGGGAATTGAAGGAAAGAAAGATTTGTGCATAGATATACTACTTTAGTGCGCAATATTCTACTTGAATTGCGAAGCTCTATGCTAAGAAGAGAAGTCTGATTTGAAGAAAAGAGCTAAGATCTCGAAGCTTTGTGCTCCGAGAAAGCTAAGATAAGAGATTTTTTTTTTTCAAAAGAATGAATCTAGGTATGTTTGATAAATTTTGTCCTAGTCTCAAAACTAGGGTACATCTAGAAGAAATAAGATTTGATATGAATAGATCTGATAGAAATAATGAAAGATATGTTATTCTTATGCATAGAAAGAATGTTTGGACTAACAAATGGATGCAGTATCCTAGAAAGAATTCTTTGCAGGTTAGTTACTGTGATCCCAGTGCATAGTACAGGAAATCATGGGGATCGTTTAAAAGAAAGAGAGGATTAACTCTTTGCTATAGTTGTAGAAGACCGAGACATATTGCTAAGGAATTCCCTGGTAGAGGTCCTAGTTGTGTTTGTTGTAAAGCTAGGATCATGAAGTTTTGGATTTCCCTAGAATGATTGCTAAGGTTGAAAAGATGAATATGAGACAAGAAATCTATGAGACAAGCCAAGACACTAAGGATATGATAGAACCCCAGAAAGAATCAGAGACTGTATTACTACAAATGAAAGAAACCTTGAATGATCATAGAGATATCAACTTATCAGAGGTCTTAAAAGAGAAAGAGTACATAGAAACAAGAATAGGAGACTTCGACATAGATTGTGTTCTGGATGAGGAAACACAGGTGAATATCATGAAAGAAATAACTTGGGAAATTTTGGGAAATCCTACTATGGTTCCTTCATTAGGAGGAATAGGATTATTTAGAGGAAAGTTGATAACCCTATGTGGAAGAATTACCTAGACATATATGAGTGCTCATGGCACTTCGATAGAAGAAGAATTTGAGATCATTAAATTTGTTGAGAACAACGCCCCATTTGCTATCTTGCTAGGAAAAACCTGGATTGAGAAAGATCAGATACAAAGGAAATAAGAAGAGGAGGATCTAGAATAGAAAAAGAAAGAACTAAGAGATTTCATGGCTAGGAGAATAGCGCACTTACTGGAATAACAAAAAAACAAGTTGAAGCTACTAAGGACCAAAGATATGGACGTCAAATTTGAAAGGACACGGGAAGATTGGAGACACATGTCTGTATAAGAGAGTAGAGCACCTACCCCAGAAAGAGAAGAAGTATTACCCTTGAACCCTATGAAAGACCCTCCAAAGTATGAAGTTATCATGCCAAGAGGAGATAAGAATGATAATGGAAAGAGGAAACTAGTGATTCAGATCACAGGAAAGAAGGCCAGAAAGCTCAGTAAGAAGAGAGAAAAGTTAGAAAAATTGCAAGAAGTTCCAGGGAAGACTTCACAGAAGGAAGGTTTCTAGAACTTGAACTCCGTTGGAATATCAGTACAACACTGATTGGCACTTTTCCACGGCGAAGAAATATGACTGTTGGAGGCATTATGACCATTAGAACGACGCTCCAGAACGACTACAAATGCAATTATTGCCGGAACGTTCGCACTTGGACCATTGGGACCGTGCCATAATAGATGGAATAACATTGATTGAGGCATTCCTGCCCATTGATAGAGTCTGTTACGACATTGTCTATTTATCCCATTGAGCGTTGCACCGAGAACACTTTTTCCAATTGTGATCATCCGAGCCCACATAGACCTAGTTGATTTCACGCAGTGATCATTGATACTTCTCCATCCATTATGTTACATTGAGTATTGTTCACTGACCTGAGATACCAGATCTCGAGTGTGCATGTCGGATGGAATTAGCGCAGTAGAAAAATCTATCGAAGAGATTCTAATAGACCTCATGGCTGAGAAGGTGATGTCCGCAGGCATCCAAGCCTCATCGACAAGAGGAGTACAAGCCTCCCCGTTGACTACTCGAGGATCTGGACCATCCCAAGATGCGACCGAGAAAAGAACCAAGCATCGTGATGACTTGGTGAATGTGAAGCTAATCCCATCCATCCTGCTCGACTAAATCCCGCCTCTGGCTGGTGTGGTGAGTCGTGACAGTGTCCCAAGGGACTTTGACTACACAGTCATCACTGTGTACCTCCCAAAGGGAATACAAGCAATTAGACCATAGTTGGAGAGGATTCCAACCTTGAATATCAGTGACTATAACCTAGGAGACCGCAAGAGATATGGTATGCTCACACCTCACAAATATTTGACCAAGACCAAGGGGAAGAAGTCGAAGATCATCCCCCAGCCATGGAATATGGACATCACAAGGTCCACTATAATGAACGTGATGAAGATACCACACTTTGAAAGACATCAGGAGGTTAATGCATGTATTAATCTCTTATTTTCATGCTTCCATGATGGTTATCTATGGTTGGATAGGCGTATCACCATCGATCTGGCGTTGATCCATAAGATCACTAGATTAAGCATGAAGGGACCAGACCCACAAGACTTTTATCCAGGGAAGGTTGCAGATTGTGCCCTAGCACTAAATATTAAAGACACTTATAATGATGTCGAGAAGGGGAAGCAAGGCTACAAGGTAGCCTCCATATAGAATGGCGCAGTGTGGCTAGCCTGCTAGTTGATTGTTGGTAAGCTAGTAAGGAAGAATAGACCCATGCAGGTCACAGGGTTCGTTGTTGACCTCACAGGAAAATGTATGGAAGGATTACAAATGAACTGGGCGAGTTACCTCGTCAACCAGTTAGAACAGAACTATCGCGAAGCTCAGAATCAGGGATATGAGTTCCATTTTAGCTAGTTGTTGATCCTCATCGCGTTCATTGCTTGGGAGATGCCCAAAGGAGTGACCTTCCTTGGCATTGAGCCATTCGATCCACTAGCTACGAAGTTCACCACGCTCTGGTATTCGAGCGATATGGGGAAACAATGGTAGTCGAACGCGGTGTTCCATACCTACTACCTGCAGTTAATGAGGGATATTGTGTCTTTCCCTCGTATGATGTCGAACACCCTGGACAGGCTCAAACCAATTGAAAAATTCCACGTAGATAGGCATTTTATATATATTACTACATGCAGAGACGAGCATAAAGAAGAGCTTCAATTCTATTACAATCTCACTGAGGAGGACATGGAGGAAATCACCAAGAAGTGGCCTGAAGAACTCCTAGTGCCAGTCAACCACACAGAACTTTCTGACCCCAACCTCATTGGAAGTCCAGTGGTTACTCGTGAAGAGTATGATGCACCCAACAGTAGCAGGAAGAAAAATAAGGAAGATGTATAGGAAAGACGCAACACATCAGAAGAAACTACATTAGATTCACCTAGAAGAGGAGGAGATGACGAAGTGGACAAAGAAGAGAAAGAAGAGGAAGAAGAAAAGCAGAAGTAGGGCGAAGTAACACCACCTAGGAACCCCCTTGAAGAGGTAGAGACTTCCAAGAAAATAAAGGTTTCCCTAACAAAACCTACATCACAGAATAAGTCCAAAGCTAGTAGGCCGAAGATGTAGACTTTGCTCATGGTCAATGACTCTGACTTCATTATCATAGTTGTATCAGACGCCTCAGAAGATATTTTACAAAGAAATGAAGCAAAACAAGAAACCATGTATGAAATAATTGAAGCAGAACTGAGAGGGGTACAAAAATCCCTTCACTCCAACCGCACAATGTCCATTGTGCCCCATCCATCAGAAGAAACTAAGTTGGGATATGAGCCTGCCTAGCTCTGCAGAATAGATGATGCAACCAAAGCTCGCCTTCATCGTGTGTAGGAAGAAAAAGAACAGGCCACAGTGGCCCTGAAGAAAGCACAAGAGGAAGTCATAGAGAAATGCTGAGTTGCGCAACAAGAGAAGGATGACCTCTAAATCAAGTTCGAAGAGGATAAATTGCAAATCTGAAAAAATAAGGAACAACTTCTCACGGAGCAGGTTGGATTTAAAGAAGCAGTCAATAGAGCACTTCGCTCTGTGATAGGATTAGAATAGATGGAAGAAGACCCAGTGGAGAGTCAAGTAGTGAAGCTTGTTGTAGCCATCCAACAACTTCAATAGAGAGTAGCGGAATTGGAGTTACAAGCAGTACCAAGCACTCCATAGGAAGTGTGAGACCAGTGAGAAGAAACCACCTAAAGCATAGTCCATAGAATCAAGGCATTAGCCTTGGACTGTAAACAACTTAGCAGTCGAAGTGCGCAGAATTATGAGTGCCTTGCTGAGGACCCTGAACTAAAGACACTAGAGTCGCAGCTCGGGAAGCAAAGAAGCAAGCAACAATAGTACAAGAGCAGTTGAAGTGCTTGTCAGTGGTCGAGCAAATGAAAAGATCCCAAGAATAGTGCACATCTCAGCAATAGGTCCATGCCATATAGAGAAAAGTTATGGAAGTGACTCAGAAGCTCCAGCCAGTCCAGGATGCATCTTGCCTACTTTTTGAGTCGATTGAAGGACGAGGAGCAGAACTAGAACAAGAAGTCACTACATTTGAAAAATTCTTGGAAGGACCTATGACCGAGGCAATTATTCAGGATTTTTTCGAGAAGGAGGCCTTGGCGAAGTAGCAGGTCGAAGCATCTCGAGCCAAGCTCGAGGTGTTTGAGGTAGAGTTACCCATTACCTAGAGCAGAGTGACTCGGGACAAGTAATAGGTGAGTGTTGGGGACATGTTGGCCCTTGACCAATTTTTGGAGAACCTTGGTCATGTTTGACCTCTTTTGGGACTTCGACAAGCTGGTTGAAGGCATATCACAAGTTGAAGTGAAGATCACGGGATCTCGGTCCCTTTTTAGGGAATTTTTTGGATTAGGGTTTATGTAATGGGTATGGGATGTCGGCCCATGGGTTTACCCATGTTTAGGCCCATTTTGTAATGTATAAATATAAATCTAGGCAGTGTAAGAAGGGCCAGTGTGCTAAGTGAGTAGACTTGATAGAATCGTCTTAGTTCGGAGCTAGAGGCTTTGTGCATACTATGTGTTAATACTTTCATAACTAAGTGCAAGTGATTGTAAGAAGGATTTTGTGCTGTGACCTAACTCGGGGAAGGAGGATCTGGCGAGGTGCACGCAGATCTCCTGCCCTATGTGGAGTAGGGTTTTTGGCTCTATTCTTGTAGAAGATTGACAGAAGATAATAAAGAAGAGAAGAGTTGGTGTACGTAGCCCCACGCTAGGGTGAACCATGTATATCCTATGTTATAGTTGCTTTATGCATTATGGTTGTTATATTGTTCATATGATTTAAGCTTAGTGAAGTAATGAATGTTTAGATGAATCTGGTATGATAGATTAAGTTCTTAGTGACGTGAATGAAGGATAGATCTGATCCCCTTCCATATGCTAAGTGCTTAGATGTGTTAGATCTAGTTACTGCATTTTTCTGTAATTAGGGTTTGAATCTGCGATGTGAATAATGGATAAATAATGATGAATTATAATTTCTAAGTGCTTTGTTAGAGTGGTGTAATCACAGATCTGTGTCCTATCTAGGTTGCAGACATTTGAGTCCTGCAATCACCCCTGCCTCTACCTCGGGTGAGACTTCATCTACTTCGTAGGTGTTGTCGAAAGGGTCGGTAGTTAGGGTTTTTTTGGTGCACTGTTGAAGTGTTGAATCCTGGGTCCGCCCCTGTGCCAACAGATAATGCATTGTTTTGTAAGATAGATTACTGATGGAGGAGGAATGGTCCATACTAGAGAAAATCATGCAGACATGTTCATGTAACTAGTATTGTTAGAGAGGTGATGAATGGGATGTTGATACTGAGAGGGGGGTGAATCAGTATCCAGTACAATTTAAAAACCTTTTTCAACTTATACATAAACCATTCAATTATATCCAATGAGAAATGAACAATAGTATAAGAGTTACACCAATACACCACAATACACCATGCACAATATATGAGAAATAATCAATAGTTTTTGTTC
>ML799553.1:372234-388139 GCA_009831015.1 Picea engelmannii
AAACAGCATGATGTATACTATCCATTCATGGGTTTTGTATATGCATGTGCATTTTCCTTCATGTCCAAATACCTTTATCAATCTTGCGGTCCAAAACCCATGACTAGGGTTGACATCAATGACAACAATCAATCTTCCAACATGGGATTGCAAAAGAGGTGATGAATGGGCTTGGGAAAGGTATCAGGTAAATTTTTGTAAAGGTGGAGATTGTTAAATTTTGACAACAAATTAAAATAAATTGTAAATACTAAAATTTACCTATGTAAATATTTAGTGGTGTTGGTTTACGAGACCTATGGAAGTTTATATAGTGGGTGGTAGTTCTCATAGCTATGTAAATGATTCCAATATAGATATAAATATATGAAGCTCGAGAAATGTATTGTGGGTTAGGGGTAAGCTTGATTGTAAGTCTATCTTGAATAATAGAGATACTGATATCCTGCCCCTTTTTGATGTTTCCTTAACACATTGTCATATTTTTACCATGTAAATCATGTGTATTATCTGATTTGTTTATTTATCTTTATTTTCATATATCTTTCATTTATTATTGTGTCTCGCTTGTATTTTCAAAAAAAAATCTCAAGTACATTACATATATAATAATTGGTTTAGGATACAAAACTATTAGAGTAATCTCCCTGTTGTTGTCCACCTTGTATGCTAGCTCACCGAGTTGAGTGGAGTTAGACTCCAATTAGTTTTTTAGTCAAATTATTGTTTTCTGCAGTGTTAGGTAGGTAGAGATCCACTGGATCTATTTGTATGATGTGTAAGATATTTAATATTTAGAAGGTCAATGAGCCCCCATGGTTATTTACACATCTCTATTTGTTTACTTTCCTCTCTAATTTTTTCATGGTATTAGAGAAGGACTAAGACTCTTCATAGAGCTAAGAGGAGTCTAGTCTAATCTGAGGAGATTATATCCAAAAGAAGTGTAGTTGTGTGTTTTTGAATTACTTCAACATCACTATCTTTAGAGATCTCTAAAATTAGTGCAATATCCATTCTTGGCAGCTCAACTATCTGGTTGGTAAAGGAGGGACACATGTTGATTTTTGTTTAGATTTCACCCCGATCACTTTTTAAACTAGGGAGTACCCCCAAAAAATAAAATCATGATAAAATTAAGTGCTCACGTGGCTTAAGCAAGTGGTTTATCCCTCCCTCAAAAGTGGTTTTTAAATTAGTGGCCGACCCCCCCGAAAAGAAGTGCCAAATGTATCACATGGATAAAATAGTATTGTAGTATTAATTTCTACCTACAATGTCATCAATGATCATATAATATCCTTTAAGGATACTGATTGATGAGACTCATTATTGTACATTATAAAGGCTCATCTTTGAGATATTTTTCCACCACAAAATGTCTTAATGTTTTCTTTTGACCATATTTAATAGTTATTCATGGGTATTTTGTATGTTGCTTAATGATTATATGATTGTGGTTGATTTTAATGTATAATATACCTTTTTGCTACATTTCGAGGAGCAGAAGAGAATGTGGAGTAACTATACTTCATCAATCAAAAGAGGCCTAGAGCACCAACACCATTCCAAACAGGTTTGAACTTCAATCCTGCTCAAAATTTTAATGCATATAATTCTCAAATGCCTTCTCAACCATGGTATAACCCATCACCTTGGACTAATCCATTTTATAGCAATTGTTTCCACACTCCATGCATATTTCTTTGATGGCCTCCCCTTTCCCTCTACACACTCAAATTCCTTATTTTTCTCATTCCAGAGACAAAACTTCAAAATTTTGTATATATACACAAGCCTATTATGAAGAAAAATCTCTCTATGGCCATGGGTAAACCACAATAGACGAAAATGACTGCAATAATCAACTCTAATATCAGGTATGCTATATAATAAAATATGCTAACAAGACAAGATAAATTTCTTACATCGTCTAGACGTTCGATGAAGTCCATCATTGAGCACTTGACTCAAAGAAATACACCTACAACTTGTACTCAACAACCAAGAAACACAAGCACATGGTGATACTATATAAAGTAAGCACATTCAATAGCATAATCCATCAACATTCATAACAAATATGCCCATGGAATAACAATTCAAATATTTTCAAGATATTAATTGGACGAGAAAAGAGTATTTCTATTAAAATGTAATCAACAGAAGTGAATGAATTACAAACTTCTGTGTCGGCATGGTTCAAAACTGAGAAACTAAGTCCCTTCCAACTGGGCCTCCACCACTCCAATCCTTCACCAAAGGAAATATCATTTCTAGAATAGATGGGCTTAAGTCGATGGAAGGAGACCCGTTGAAAGGAGAGCATTGAGGCATCTCTGATCATTTAGAACGAGGTACAAAAAAGGATCTTGATGATTTAGAGGAAATCGAATGAAGAACATGTTCACGAACCAATGATCATGTGCATCTTTTATGTGTGCCAGATGCAAGGGGGACACAAAATGTTTACTCCCTCATTAAAGTTTATATGCTTGGATATTATGCTGGGACATTATGAAATATAAATAATTCTAAGATACAAAATTCTTAACTGCCTCAAATATTGAAATTATGCTCACCATAATAATGACTTGTACCTCATGGAGCAAGGCCCACTACCTTCTGGAAGCCAGTTGGTGTGGTGGATGCCATCTAAAAGTCTACGCCCTCTGTGCAAAAGGATATTTCTAGTCATATGGGTTCTTGGCACTCCATATTTACAACCTGAGGGCCTCAAGACATAATATCCTTAGTTATCCACAAAATGAGGATAACATCTGGCTCCTACTTTGGGACATGTGCTCATCGTAGAGTGCATGAGAACCGCAACATCTCCTAGTAGACATGTCCCTACATAAAACTCATAAAAAGGGATCAAAGCATCTAGGGTGGCGTTATCACCCTTCATCCATATATATATATATATATATATATATATATATATATATATAGAAATCCAAAATGATAACTAATCTAGAAAAAAAAAAATTGACATTTTTTCAAAAAATTCTAAACTAAGCATGAAATCAATATGCAAGTAGAGAAAAATGAAAATGAAATGCATATAAACTAATATGAGAAATATAGATGCAAATGCAAGGGAAATAAATATGACTTGCCTACTTACCTGGGGCATGGGCCCTAAAGAAGTCTTGTGACCTGAACGTAGAGTTGGGGAAGAGGTCCATCCACTGGTAATGGCATCTGCCTCCCATCTAATTATGTCAAAAAATACTTTTCTTTATGAGACATCTTCTTGATGATGTAAGGGCCAAGGCATGAGTTGTAATCTCTTCGGTCATATCCGGTCTTTCCCTTCCTTTTTTTCCACATGAGCGCAAGACTTCCTTCATTAAAATTTATGTAAGGTGTATTCTCAATGCGTGGAGGCTCTGTGTGGACTATCTCTTTGATGATTTCTCCATTTTTCTCATCTTATTTCTTCAAAATATGGATAGAACCTGGCTCCTTCCCATAGTATTTTGAAATTTTCTCCTTTTATTCATGTGTCCATGGAAGAAGTGCTTCTATGGAGTCTTCCTGCATAAAGGGTAGCTCAGATGGATCATACTCAATGATATGTGGAGGCACATCATAACTGCATTTGCTGACATAATCAGGACCATCAAGATTCATCACATGTCTATTATCTTTCTCTCGATTTTATAATATCTAGAAGGTGCCATCTCCCATGGGAATGTGTGCATGGGTGAGATCCATGCTATGGAAACCCCCAAGAGCAGTAGACCAGCTCCTAGATAAGAGCATCCCCCAATCATTTAGAACATCGATTACTACTGTGCCCATGAAGATGTTGATATGTGGAAAATCAATAAGAAAAACCTCAATGTCCTCACATACCCCGAGAAAATGACCTTTTTGGAATCAATACTGCATATGTTTCCATAAGGTCATGCTGTCTTCAAACCAAGTTGTTTCATCACCCTTAATGATATGCCATTTGTTGAGGCCCCAGAGTCAATCATTCATTTGTTCAAGCGGAGGCCATTCATTCCTAATGAAATATAGTGTTAAGCTCCCATTTTGTCACTCACCATACAATTTTTTGGCCATTTATTCCCCACCTAGGCATTGAAATCCAAATCATTGTCTCCTACTTTTACCCTTTTTGCCTGCCTAAGATCTTGATTTTAACATGAGGTAAAAGTTGTTTATTTTGGTATTTTCTGAGTTCTTAATGAATTAATTAGGATTTTTTGGCTATATTTTACCAATGATAAAATCATGCTCACCTTTTTACTGTAAAAACTGTTCCCGCACTATTCTTGGAATTTAAGTAGCAACGAAGGTATTTCGATACTTGAGGTTGTGCCTTATCCTATCTGCGTGCGTCCAGAATGGATTTGGCGATATGGGTATTGTTCGTGTGAACATCGAGATGGGTGTTGACCATTTATTTTTTGCCTAATGTCACTCTGCATTACATGAAACTTCAATACAACCCATAGGCATGTCCTCCTACGCAACACCAGATCGGGGTCGGAACTAAGAGAAATAACGATATCTAGTTTGATTAGATCGGTTTCCTAAGATTGTAACCTTGGATAAAGGAAATCATTGTCAGTAAGATCCTTCAATTTTGATAGTCATTTTTACCCCTTAGTCCACGAGAAAAGGGGAAGCCGATGTAATAGTATAAATTCTTAGAATTTGATATATAGAGGGATTTTCTCTCTGTACAGGCTGATATATACTCTTTGCTAAACATAATAGAAATTTGTGTTACTTATTTTTGTTTTCCATATTGTGATGAATATGTTGTAAGCTGGTTAAATATTTCCATTTAATATCAATCAGGATTTGTTTTATTTTGTTTGTACATTTGTGAGTTACTGAATCGTTTCCACTCACTACTTGGGAAGGCGTGGGCCCACCTCCCCTAGTAAGTTGAGTTATTTGTATATTATTTGTTCTCTATTTGTTGTAGCAATGTTCATGAATAGATTTGTGTGGAGTGGTTTCTAAACTGTAGGTTTTATTTAAGTTTTTTGTACTCATTACTCACTATGGATTTCCATGTGTTATAAATCGAACTTCTCTTGGTACAATGGAAGGATTTCATATAGACAGACAAATGTGTGAATGAATGTTAATATTTTCATCTTACTGAAGTATACTTCCTTCCCATATAATATTGAAATCCAAACACGTTCCAGGATTTATTGGTAGCTTACACAACCACAAATGTTTGATATAAATACCTCACACACTTGTTAATAAAGCTAAAGCTCATATGATGCAACAATTAAACTGAACTAAGATACTAAAATTACCCACTATGTGTGTGTCAACTTGGAGTTGTATTTAAAGTGTTGACTCTGGTTAATAAAGACTTGTTTATGAGAAAAGTCAAAGATCTAGAATGTAAGGCATGATCATATTGTAACTTCTATCTTCTTAAGAAGCTGACTCTTTTTCTTATCTTAAATAAGAAGGATTGATATCAAGCATTGATAGAATCTTTATGATGACCTGGTCACATATCAATAAACTTTAAATACCCTTTGATTGTTGGGAGAATGGATTGTATTCACAAAGGATTCAGTTGATACCTCCATACTCTGACTCTGTGGTATTAAGGGCATAGGTATTCAAGTTATTAATAGGATCCTATCTCTGTGATTTGAGTTTCCTCCTTGTTGAGTGTGGTGTGACCTATAGAGGTGTTTTAGTGAAAGTAAGTTGATATTTCAGGGGACAAGAGTTTAGTTTCAATCAAGTGAAAATTGTATTTTTACTGGTATCTATAAGTCTTATTCCTAGAGTGATGTTATCTCATTTCTTCACCCACCAATTGAAGTGTCAAGCTTTGTGGCAAGGCTTGTTTAGAGTCATTCCCCTGCACTCTGGTTTACTTTCTGTGGGTAAGAATGTAGTAGCACCATAGAGTTTTTCCTTCTTGTAGTGAAGTAAACATTTTAGGTTAAGGATAGGTTAGACACTAGGAATTACTCTCAAGTTGGTTAGTCTTATTATAGATCAGTAACATGATTATATGAATACTTGAGTGGATTCATACTGTTGACTGATATAGACACCTACCTCGTTAGTTTCTATCCTGTTTTTATTAGTTTCTTGTTTATTTATTGTACTGCTAAAAGGTTGATTGATTTTCACACATAGAATATGATTTAGACATTAGATTTCTTTCTTTGGTTATTAATTAGTTGTGTGGAGTAGTGGTTTCTTTTTATGTTCATGACCGATTGGTATGTCACCTACCTTTCTTGTTCCTTGAAAGAAAAAGTAGGATACAATTTTGTCCTTTGCCTACACATATTGTTCTTGCAGTTCATTAGTTTACGAACCCGGTTAACACTTATGTGGGACTTTATTACAACAATTAATTGGCCCAACATTTTGGCGTCGTTGCCAGGGGACTGCTAAAAGGTAAACACTAAGAAGCTAGTTTTTGTTTTAATTTTCGATTGTTTTCTTTAAGCATTATTTTATTTTTTCAGATCGGTGGTGGAGAGATAGTAAGATGGAAGGTAAGAACCTACACTACCACTATTGTGATTCCTTCCAAACCCTATCTGGCATATGGTTAACTCATGGTTAGGTCTAGGGATAACAAGGGTAGATTTTTAAAAACTAATATTCCAGAAAAATTATTTGGTAGCAATACAACCCCTCCTATTAACCCGACTGAAAGATACGTAGGAAGCACACAGAGAGAGAATTCTACATCAAGGCTGGCCAAGGATGAATTTAAGAATGGAAATTTATTTTAAAATGTAGAAACCTTGGCGAATATTACTTATCCTTAATATGCCAACTATAAATGTTTGGCGATATTTTTGTAAAAATATTCAAATTTCTAAGGATTTTATATAGTTTTTATAAAATTTTGGCGATTTTAAAGGTAAAATAATTTTATCCTATAGAGTTTGGGCGAATCATTTTTAAAATAGCGAATCTCGTTTTTGGAAAAACCATGGAAAATTAGCCCATGAGTGAAATTTAGCCCCTAAAATCATCCATAAGGCTGGCCACCCCATAATCTGAACCAACAGTAGAAAAGGTCCAAGGAAAAGAGGGATAATTCCAGGACCAGCTAGCTGAATAGCCACAGGCTGATGGGGCAGCTTCAAACATTGTTCTAGTACTAGAACAAATTGTCAATCAAGAGATTATATACCAACTACTTAGGACCCCCCAAAACGTGATCATTTCACAAGTAGAAATTCATGTGGTGGGAGGAATTCCAGAATTGCACATGGGAGACAACTTCACCATTCATCAAAATCCAGTAGATGAGCCACCACTCTCACCAAGTCCAGAGGAATTTAGTATATTTAGCCACATGGAGGATGAAGAAGAAAGGAATATGGAACCAGAAGGAGAGACCACCTTCAAATTTCCCATACTTGAATTAATTTTGAATGTGAACATGAAAAATATCCCCCCTTCAGTCCTTCCAAATTTCATAGGTATGGTTACAAAGGATCCATATGCTTTTCTCTTTGAGTTTCATTTTCTTTGTAGAAGCTATAATTATACTGATGATGCACAAAAATTAAAATTGTTTCCAACAACCTTAAAAGACTCATCTCTAAGATGGTTCATGGGGCTTGAAGATTACTCTATCCAATCTTGGGAAGACATAGAAAGTACTTTCTTAAGAAAATATTAAGACTACTGTAGGACTAGAGATTCTCGCAATGACATCTTTAAGATGTAACAATCAAAGGAAGAGAGTCTCGAAGGCTACGTGGAAAGGTTTATTTACAACCTCCAGAAAACAAAGCATAGTACTTTAAATAATGATACCATAAGGACTATCTTTATAAAAGGGATACAAGAAGAATATATTGATGTGTTAAATTTGATGGGTACAGGCGATATCTCCCAATTTCCATTTTCTAAGATTTGTGATTTGTGCAGGAGATATTCTAGGAGTCTTGCAAAATCCGCTAAGGGAATAAGAGATGTTTTGCTGAAAGTAACAAAATCTATTGCAGGAGGTGGAGTATCAAGGATAGAATTAGGAAATTTATAGGAAAACTTTAAAACATAAATTCTTGATACTCTTAGTTCTCAGCTAGATATGTTTCAAGTTAAGAAAAAACAAGAAGAAGAGAAGGTTGTTGTGTATGTTTTTTTTCCTCGTTGTCGAAAGAAGAATCCATTTAAAGAATTACCATTGGATAATGTGCAGGTTTGTGCAATATGTGCGGAGGATCATGAGACAATGAATTTCCCCTTGCTGCCCAGACTTAAAGCCATATATAAAGAAAATAAGGAGGTTGCATAAACTTCTTTTCAAGATGCACTAAAGAGACCATGGTAGCCAAGATACCAAGGTATGTCCCAAGATCCTTTTTCATCATCTTTTGCACCTTATAATTCTCATCAACAATAGTGGAACACTCAAAATCCATGGCAACCCACTTGGCCACAACAACAAACTCAAACTCAGCCTTGGAAGCATAATTGAAGAGGCAACCCTCACGGGATTATGCCTCAACAACAATTCCCAATGCCTTATCCTAACTACTCACAATACCCCCCATCCATGCCATCCTTTTATCCTACTACCCAAGCAACAATCCCACAATTACCACAACTAGCTGCAAACCAAAACCCTCCCAGACCAACACAAATGCTTGCATAGTCGATACCGAATCCAAACAATAGAGAAGAACATCCCGCCTTTAATGCTGAGATGTAGTCGTTTCTGTCTTACTTGATCAATCCTATGCCCCTGAAAATTATAAATCTAAGATCAAGAAAATTTGTGAAACCAAGGGATTCCACGGTTGTAATTGAGGAAGAAGAGGAAACTCCTGAACAATCAATAAATGATGACCAACCCAGAAACATAGTTACTCCCTCCATTCTAACACAAACATATACTGATCCTCATACATAGCAGCCACAAGCACCTAAAATTCCACCTTATCCAGAAAGGTTGGTCATAGAAAATCCTATTTTCCTCCTTGAATTTGACTTGGAGGCTGAGCTACGAAATGTTTGTTCCAAAATACCCCTATTACAAGCTATAAAAGACATTGCCATCTACACAAAAACTGTAAGGGATTTATGCATTAAGAAACTTGGAAGGAAATGAAAAGAGCCCCCCACTTTCCAAGTAGCAGGTCAACTGACTAAGCTATTGTCTGGGAAACCATTGGTGCAAAAGTATGGAGACCCCGAGAACCCCATAGTCACCATTTCCATCAATGACGTTCCCATATGAAATACTTTGATCGATTTGGGAGCTGCAATAAATATCATGACTGTTATGACCATGGAGACATTAAAATTGAATACTCTCTGGCCCACACCCACGATGCTCGAACTTGCTGATAGATCCAGGGTTAAGCTTGTTGGAGTTCTCGATGATATACTGGTAAATTTAAATTCTTGGAGTATCCTATATATTTTCTAGTTATTCAACCTAAAACCAACATGGTAAGCTACCTTGTCATTCTTAGGAGGTTGGCCACAGCCGATGCTTTCATCGGATGTAGGTGTGGAGATATGACCATATCAAATGGTCTAGCTATGAAGAAACTCACTTTATACCCACCTTCCAAACCAACACTACAAGATTCTTGGCAGGTGCTCGAATCTTCTGAAAATATAGAAATTGAACCTCCTGAAAATAACGAAATAGAATCTTCTAAAGATGCAGAAATTGAATCTCTTAAAATTGTAGAAATTAAAAATCACAGAAAAACAAAAATTTTGCATCCCCTTTTAACCATTGAATAGTCAGGGGAATTGAAAATTCAATCATAAGATGATTTTTTGAATTTATTTATTTTTGTTATGGATTGTACTCAGTTTCCGAAAGTACCCCATACCTATAATCATATTTTTCACAAAGATTTTCAGGAAAATTTTGATCCAACAGGGACTACATCTTTCCTTGTGTTATCCATATAAGATACCACAGATCCCTATAGCATAAATTTTGAAATTATCCCAGGAAAAACTTTGAATATCAGTGTTGACCTTGATTCTAATCAACATGAACAATTAATCAACATATTACAAAATCATTCCAATGCATTTTCCTGGGACTATAAAGACATGCCTGGCATTCACCCAGACACATGTACACACCATATTTACCTTCAAGAAAATTCCATACCTGTTAGGGAGCCACACTGTTGTATGAATCTCACCATAAAGGACATAGTAAATGAAGAATTACATAAGTTACTAGAAGTTAACTTTATATATCCTATATCTGATAGAAAGTGGGTTTCTCCACTTGTAGTTGTGCCTAAAAAGGAAAGTAAGTGGAGAATATGTGTTGACTATCGTGATTTTAATAAAGCAACACTGAAAGATTATTTTCAGCTTCCCTTCATCGATTAGGTATTGGATACCTTAGCAGGAAAGAAGTACTTTTCCTTTTTGGATGGTTTTAGTGGATACAATCAAATTCAGATCGCACCAGAGGATCAGGAGAAAACCAATTTTACATGCCCATGGGGGACATTTTCCCATAGAGTTTTACCATTTGGGTTGTGAAATTACCCTGCCACTTTTCAAAGAGTTATATTGGGGATATTTGTTGACTTTATTCACAAGTGTGTTGAGATCTATATGGATGATTTTTCTGTCTATGGTGACTCTTTTAACAAAGCACTTCATAACCTGGAAAAATTATTGATTAGATGTAAGGAATATAATGTTGCCTTGAGTCATAAAAAATGTAAGATGTTGTCACAACAAGGCATTTTTCTTGGTCATCATGTTTCTTCTTTAGGTATTAAAGTGGACCCGACTAAGAGTAAGGTCATCATGGACTTTCCTGCACCCCATTCACCAAAGGAGGTAAGAATTTTTTTGGGTCATGTTGTCTACTATAGAATATTTATTGAAAACTTCACAAAGATAGTTGCACCTATATACAAATTGTTAGCTAAAGATATTGACTTTTTGTGGGATTCTCAATGTCAAATTTCTTTCGAAATATTGAAGGAAAAGTTGTCCACAATGCTAGTTCTATGGGGACCAGAATGGTCCCTTCCCTTTCATATTTGTACTGATGTTTCAGACACTGCTCTTGGGATTGTGTTAGGATAGAAAGAGGATCAATTATATTATGCTATCTATTATAGTAGTAAAAACTTATCACCATCTAATCTCAATTACACAATCACAGAAAAATTATTCTTATTTGTCATACATGCTATTAATAAATTTAGGCATTATATTATGCGCTCTGAAACTTTTATGGACACCGACCATTCTTCCATCATTTTTTTAATGAATAAACCCATAAAAAATGGTAGGATCACTAGGTGGCTACTATTGTTGTAGGAATTTAACATTACCATTGTGGATAGGCCTGGTAAAGAAAACTTAGTTGCATATTTTCTTTCTCAGATTCATAATAATGATGAAAACATCCTCGTTGATGATATTTTTCCAAAATAACATCTATTTGTTGTTTCCACTAACATTTTGTGTTTTGTAGATATAGCCAATTATTTGGCCACAGGGAAGTTGCCTCAATATCTCTCCCCAAGAGAAAAGTAACAAATTGTCAAGAACAATGCAACTTATTCATGGATCGGGGGAGATATCTTCCGTATGGGGCCTGGAATTATTATTAGAAGATGTGTACGAGATGATGAAACATATGACATCTTGAAATCCTTCCATGATGGCCCCTGTGGAGGCCATTTCGTAGATAAAAGGACTGCTTAAGAAGAAAGTTTTCATGCCTGATGATTGGGCCCTCCTTTTTTATTCTTGGTTTAATAAATTAAGAGGAAAGATTACTACAAGATGGTTGGGGCCTTACGAAATCAAGACTGTCTTCAACAATGGATCCGTTAGGATAACAACAATTGATGACCAAAAACATTCTTTTGTGGTCAATGGCCATCGGTTGAGGCTGTATCATAGGCCAATGTCCAAGGATAACTTTGTACGAGATATTTTGCAGCAGTCTAAAATGGAAGTAGTAGGAAGGGGGTCTCCTTCTCCCTCTCCCACCTTTGATTGAATCTTTTTCTTTCATCTTTCTGAATGTATGTACATAAGAAAATTAAAATAAAATAAAAATAATAATAATATAACAAAAATAAAATAAAAATAAAAAAATAAGAAATAAGAAAAAATAGTCTAGCCATGAAAATCAATTTATTGGCATGGTTAGACAAGGGCATGTCTGAAAATCATCTTGCTAGTGGATTAGCCCATAATACAATTTCTTTTCCTCAATTTTCAGACCTTACTACATGTTCTTCAAATCATTTTGTTTTCTCTTGCGTCAGATGATGAGGGATGCATTAAGGCTCTCCTTCTGACAGCTTTGTCTCCATCAACTTCAGCACATCATCTGGGGGATCAAAGTCAAATATTTGGATGGTACCTAGGGGATTTCATACATTAATGGCAAGTTCCCTCACTGACAACAGTGGGGATTCATTAATTCTTCCCATTTTTCAAATCTTGCAAGACATTCAACATCAGCTCATTAATTCATGCCCAACAAGTTGTACCAGTGGAACCTTGACTCTCATCATCATCAAAGGTGAATAGTATCACATTGGTTAACAACTTTCATCAATGGTTGGTAATCCAATGAATTCCATCCATGTTCTACGACAGTACATCTTTCACATAAATGGATTTTTTTCAGAGGTTTGGGTTTTGTTGAAGATATATTAGTTATGATCGGGATGACAATTTGCAATAGTCAATGTGAATAAAAAGGAAGTTGGCTACAAGGAAGCTGCAACAATTCACATTGTCTAAAAAAGAGGGGTTTGTCTGCCTTCTTAGTGGTTTTCATGTTAATAAGTGAGACTTGTTCCTCAATACAGAGCTTGGGACATGGTCTAGATCTGAATATCCATCCCTTGTTTCTTCGCTTCCATTGAAGTTATTTCCATCATCGCCAGAATGACAATTTGACATCAACAATTCTATTCTCCTCTTGGTTTTTGATTTCAAATTCCAGTATTTCCAATAAGTTCAGAATTCCCTAAGTTTTCAAATACTCTCTAAACCAGTTTGAGTTGAATTTGTACATAATCTCTTTCAACATTACATTTGTAAGTCACAGAGTGAAGCAATAGCATGTTCAAAGTATCAGTGAAAAAAGAAGTGCTCGACAGTATTCCCGCCACCCACACAAGAATTGTACTATAGACACTGGAATACCGTGACCACATCTTAAAATAAACTTTTGCATAAGAAATATTATGATCTCCTCCTTCGGTCTTGGGCATATACAACATTCACGTGACAACATTATCAATATCATCATCATCACTTTCGGTATCCACATGAACTCTGCATCTATAGTTAAAATGGGTAATGAATTTATAAGGTAAGATTGCTTTTAGATTCTGGTTAGTTTATTAGGAACAAAGGATATCGTTTTAACAACTTCTCATGCCAATCTAACTCATCCTCATTACTTAGCCTTCAAATTTCAGTCATCCACGTATTATGCAATCTTCAAAGCTATAATTCATGTGTAGCATAACGATTGACCATCCCTATATTTCTTGTTGTACGAACTGTATCTCTATTTTCTAACATCACCCAACATTTTTCCCACTCATACGCATTATCTCTATTCTACGGGTGATTGATTCTTGCAAAAATCTCAAATTCATGCAAAACCTCACTTTTTCCACGACATTAGTGTTGATCTTCTCATAAGGGAAACTAGGAACGTTTGAATGATTCCCATCATGTTTGCATGAGTTTAAATTATTATTCCCATACTGAGTCGACTCATCATCATTACCATGAAGGGAATTCATATCACCCCATCACAAAGATAATTAATGGTGCACCACAATGATTCGAGAGGTGGCTAAAATTCATTATCTCGATCACCATTCATTATGTATCCAACCTATGCTAAAATTGCCACTCTGTTGAGATATTATATGCATTCACAGGCCACACCCTCTTCATTCCTTTGAGTGTTATTCACCCTCCATGTCCCTCTGAGTGTTCTTTAATTTGGCTTCGGTGAAACCTTCATTCAGACCCATATTCTATCATGGTGGTAGACTGCCACGAACCTGTATCTCGGCAAGTGCTTGAATCAATACCTGAGTATCATAAGTGAAAGAAGATTTTTAAGGAAGAAGGTTGACATCTCCTCTTCGACAAATTTTGGGGGTTTAATGACACGGTTTCCCTTCAGTTCTCATAGAGTTTTAACAGGCGATTAGCTAGGGTTGTGGATTTGGAAATAGAAGTTACAGAGGAAACCGTAGCCAATGTCATAGGCCTCCCCAGGACTGGAGAATATTGGTTCAAGAAATTGACACTTGGCATGGAAATTTGCAACCAATTTCTAAAAGCAGAATACCAAAACACGACTTGGGAAAAGGGGGTCCCAAGGGCATACATCGTGGATGAATGGCAAGCATCATTGGAAATATTGCAGAGGTACTTAACCTGTGAGGGAAGGTATGCCCTCACATACCAATATCATGTTCGAATTTTACTTCATTTTGAATCCAAAAATTTGATAAATTTCCCCTATTATCTGTACACAAGTATAGAAAAGATGTCTAAGATGGTAAGAAGGAATAGTTGAAACCCTCAAAGTATCCTTTACCATCATGGATTAGTTAAAATGTTAGTAGAATCCAAGCTCCGTAAAAGAAATAAAACATGGGATCATTTCTTGGGTGAGAATGAATTTATAGACCAGATACCTGTGGCAGTGGAAGAGGGACCGAGAAATTTGGGTAAACGATAAAAAAAGGAAAGAATACATGTGGTGGTGGAAGAGGAACTGAGAAATTTTGGGTAAACGACAGAAAAAGGAAAGAATACTTGTGGTAGTGGAAGAGGAACTGAGAAATTTGGGTAATCAACAGAAAAAGGAAAGATCCAAGAATGGTAATTCAAAAAAGAAGACTCTGATTGTCAGGCCACTATTTGAGATCCCTTCAGTTCATAGGGTCACTCATAATATGCCAAAGAAATAAGCCCCGAAGATTGTTGCACCAAAAGGGGGAGTGCATGACAAAAAAAAGGATGGAATAGTCCCCATGTATCCACAGGCTGCAACAAATGAGGATCCAATTCCTGATGATGATGAGGACACCTTTCCCATCGCACATATTTTTAGAGTTGAAAAATGACCCAAGCCCATGGAACAATATCAGCCATATACAAAATTCGCAGGCCATAATGACCAATGAAGGAATGATCCTATCGAGCAAGACCCACTAGTAGATCCACGAGCACAATTTTCCACCCCTGCAAGTGAAGGGAGGTGTGATGATAGAATGTTAAAATATGTACATCAGACTACAGAGAAGAAACAAAAGCCTGGTGTTGGGCTCTAAAGATGTCCTAAAAACAACCTCTATGCATCAACCAAAGGTAGGCACTGGCACAAGCATTTTACTTGTCGCCTATGTAGGTTCTTACCTTCCATTTTCAATACCCAGCCTCCAGAGATGCAACACATGTAAAGGAACAACAATCGTAAAGGGAACGATAGTTGTTCTATTCAAAGGAACAACAATTGGAACAAAAGGAACAACAGTCGTTACATTGGGTCGAACTAATGTTGAATTAATTGCATTTTAGTATTTACCCAACTATCTAATTTGTCAACCTGGGGTTCGTAAACTAACGAAGCACACACAAAGTATATGCAAGATTGAAACGGGACTAATCTAATCTAATGTTTAAGCTACAACTAAAATTGAATCATTAATATAACACACGACTGGAATAGAATCATTAATCTAGCACACGATTGAAATAGAATCATTAATCTAACACACGACTTGGAATTGAATTAATCTAGTTGCGTAAATGAAATTAATCTAGGAATGAGAAATTGCGTGAAGGAATTAATATAGAAATGGAGAACTACATGAAGGAAAAGCAAGTACAACATGTGAAGAGTTAAATAACAC
>ML799553.1:396266-416059 GCA_009831015.1 Picea engelmannii
CTCCTCAAATATTGAAATGGTGGAGGAAGTATTCGAGAAGTCCTTTGAATTAATCCTTCACATATTCCTACACATTACAAAGCTCACACATATTTGAGATATATATGAAAACATGTCAATTTTATAACATTTAATCACAAATTTCCTTTTAATACTAAAATGAATAAAGTGGAGAACAATAAGGTGAAACCCAAGTATATTTATGGAAATGATGTCATGAAAGGTTAATGGGGCGATGAAATGTGGAGAATGATGAAGGGAAAGGTGGATGAGAATAGGACATTTCTGAGCCCCAACACCTGGGACTCCAAAAACTCCGAACATAGTTGTTCCTGGACCTTCTAAGAAAGGATTTGAAGATTGTGAGGGTTCAAATGTATTTATGAATGAGTCCTTTATAAAAAATCCTCTGGAGAATAAACTCATGAAGAGAAGAAAGAAAGTTAAAAAGATGGAACAGGAAGTCCTGGAGTTGTCTGTCTTAAACAGGTGTATTTAAAGGGAAAATCAACAATTAAAAGGGAAGAGCAAGAAATTTCAAGAAGAGAGTAAGAAACTTCAATCAGAAACTAAGAAAATTAACAAGAAGATGAATAAAATACTTCAGCCAGAGAAACCGAGGAGGAGTGACGGGTTGGAAAAGAAAAACTCATGCCTCAACATACTGATCAGCGTGACAAGACTCTCTTAGTGGTTGAAGAGAGTATATCTTTCAATTTTGAACATTTTTGTGATATCTTTGTATGAGGACATGAAAATGATCAGGTGTGGGGGTAATGTTGAGCTCCCATTTTGTCACTCACCATACACTTTTTTGACCATTTATTCCCCACCTAGGAATTAAAATCGAACTCATTGTCTTCTACTTTTACCCTTTTTTCCTACCTAAGATCTTGATTTTAGCATGAGGTAAAAGTTGTTTATTTTGGTATTTTCTGAGTTCTTAATGAATTAATTAGGATCTTTTCGCTATATTTTACCAATGATAAAAGAATGCTCACTTTTCTACTATAATAGTTGTTCCTGCACTATTCCTGGCATTTTAGTAACAACACGGGCATTCTCGTACCCAAGGTTGTGGCTTCTCCTATCTACGCACGTCCATAATGGATTTGGCGATATGGATGCTTTTTGTGTGACCATCAATATGGATGTTGAACGTTTCATTTTCACGCAACGTCCCTCTGCATTACACGAAACCTCAAGATAACCCATAGGCATATCTTCCAACGCAACACTAGATCGGGGTCAGAACTAAGAGCAATAGCAATGTCTAGTTTGATTAGATCGGTTTTCCTAAGAGTGTAACATTGGATAAAGGAAATTGTGGTCAGTAAGATCCTTTTGTTTTGATAGTCATTTTTACCTATTAGTCCATGAGAACAGGGGAAGACAATGTAATCTTATAATGCTCATAAATTGATATATGGAGGGATTTTCTCTATGTATAGGTTGATATATACTCTTTGCTACACATAATATAAATCTATGTTACTTATTTTTGCTTTCCATACTGTGATGAATATGTTGTAAGCTGGTTAAATATTTCCATTTAATATCAATCGAGATTTGTTTTATTTTGTTTGTACATTTGTGAGTTACTGAATCGTTTCCACTCACTACTTGGGAAGATGTGGGCCCAAATCCCCTAGTAAGTTGAGTTATTTGTATATTATTTGTTTTCTATTTGTTGTAGCAGTGTTCATGAATAGATTTGTGTGGAGTGGTTTCTAAACTATAGGTTTTATTTAAGTTCTGTGTACTCATTACTCACTGTGGATTTCCATGTGTTATAAATCTAACTTCCCTTAGTATGATGGAAGGCTTTCATATAGACAGATAGATGTGTGAATGAATGCTAATATTTGCATCTTATTGAAGTATAATTCTTTCTTGTATAAGCTTGAAATCCAAACACACTCTAGGATTTATTGGTATCTTACACAACCACGACTGTATAATCTAAATACCTCACACACTTGTTAATAAAGCTAAAGCTCATATGATCCAACAATTAAACTAAACTATGATACTAAAATTGCCCATTGTGTGTGTGTGTCAACTTGGATTTGTATTTAAAGTGTTGAATTTGGTTAATAAAGACTTGTTTATGAGAAAAGACAAATATCTGGAATGCAAGGCATGATCATATTGTAACTTCTATCGTCTTAAGGAGCTTACTCTTTTGCTTATCTTAAATAAGAAGGATTGATCTCAAGCATTGATAGAAGCTTTTTAATGACCTGGTCACATATTAAGAAACTTTAAATACCATTTGATTGTTGGGAGAATGGATTGTATTGACAAAGGATTCAGTTCATACCTCCATACTCTGACTTTGTGGTACTAAGGGCATAGGTATTCAAGTTATTAATAGGAGCCTATCTCTGTGATTTGAGTTGACTTCTTGTTGAGTGTGGTGTGACCTCTAGAGGTGTTTTAGCGAAAGTAAGATGATATTTCGTGGGACATGAGTTTAGTTTCAATCGAGTGCAAATTGTGTGTTTTACTGGTATCTGTAAGTCTTCTTCATAGAGTAGAGTTATCTCGTTGCTTCACCCACCAATTGAAGTGTCAAGATTTGTGGCAAGGATTGTTTAGATTCATTCCCTTGCACTATGGTTTATTGTATATGGGTAAGAATGCAGTAGCACCATAGAGTTTGTCCTTCTTGTAGTGAAGTAAA
Organism: Picea engelmannii; assembly: GCA_009831015.1. NCBI lineage: Eukaryota > Viridiplantae > Streptophyta > Pinopsida > Pinales > Pinaceae > Picea > Picea engelmannii. The sequence continues at coordinate 398,953 of ML799553.1, forward strand.
AATTTTAGGTTAAGGGTAGGTTAGACACTAGGAATTACTCTCACACTGGTTAGTCTTATTATAGATAAGTAACACGATTATATGAAGACTTTAGTGGATTCATATTGTTGACTGATATAGACACCTATATGGGTAGTTGCTATCCTATTTTTATTAGTTTCTCATTTCTTTACTGTACTTCTAAAAGATTGATTTCTTGTCACACATAGAATAGGATTTAGACAATTGATTTCTTGGTTTGGTTATTAATTAGCTGTGTGGAGTAGTGTTTGATTTTTATGTTCATGAAGATTGGTAGGTCACCTATATTTCTTGTTCCTTGAAATACAAAGTAGGATACACTTATGTCCTTTGCCTGGACATACTGTGATTGCAGTTCATCAGTTTACGAACCTGGTTGACACTAATGTGGGATTTTATTAGAACAATTAATTGGCCCAACAGATAGAAATGAGGATTATTTTCCCTTGGCTAATCAAGATACATAGTGTTCAAGATGATGGGGGGATCTTCCTTCTCGGTTGGCACCTGTAAATATTTCAAAACTTCCCTTTTACAGAAGAGATGTTACACATCTCTGTCACTAGGACTGTCATGTTCATTTTTCCTAACATACTTGCAACATCTATATTTAGATGAATATTGTTTGTAGGAGTTGTCTCAGGAAGAAACTCACGTATCGAAGGTGAAGGTGGTGGAGTTACCTTTTCTGTTGATGGAAGAGGAGTATTAGGTTGTGATGGAGGGGTTGAATCTTTATTTATTCTAGTGTATTTCAAGTATTCCCTCCTCCTTAATTCCTTCTTCTTATCATCTGTCAACTGATTCAAGGCTCATATTTCCCCCTCTCTTTCTCCTCTTCTTTTGGCTTCATTGATATCCTGTTTGGTAACTTGTTCCTCTTGGAAAACATGAATCATATCAATGAAATTCATATTGTCAGGAGAATCTTTGTTGCGTCGAGGAAATTCATATTCTTTGTGGGGTTCTTGACATGGGAGGCATCAAGCTTCTATATCAATTGTCCCAACTAGTTTCAAAGTATCCAGGGCCTTTACCTCTTGTTGAGGCCTTTCTTTCCAACCTATGGAATCTCTCTGTTGTCTGGAAAACTGAGGTCTGGGAGCATATTGATTTGTTTCCACTCTAGTCAAATGGCCCATAGTTTGATTATGCACCTGTATAAGATGAGTATTCATTCGGTCTATCTTCTAAGTTAAGAGAGAAATTAGATCAGGAGCACTATTATTGGGAACCTTAGTCTTTGCTTCTGCTTTGGCACAAGGGTAGTGAAAAGGTTCTACCCTTCAATCAAGGATATTTTCTTCAATATTGACACTATACTCCTTGGCTTGTGCCAATGATGTGGGATTTTTGTCTTTGAGAATGAATCTAAACTTCCCTTCAAAAGCATTCATGTAAATATGACGAACTGATGATGTTGTAGGATGAAAATATGTTGGAATCTGATTGTACAACCTGTCAAATATGGTATTGCATTCCTTTACCATCTCATTCTCCTTTTTCTTTATCCAATTAAACTCATCTCCAAGCATCCCACCATCTTCCTTTGTTGACCATATGTTCTTGAATAAGTTGGAAAAAGCTCTGTAGGATGTGAGATGATTGTTGGGGAGCCCTATGAACCAATGAAAGCTTCTTTAGTCAATGATGAGGAAAATAAATTCATGTCCACATCTTCATGCTCAATACCTGAATTTTCTATGTCCCATCCCATGACATAAAGATGGTCCTCATCAGTTATCACATTGTTTCCTGGGAACTTTGGAAACCACTTATTGACTTCTTTTGGTATTGTATTAGGGTATCCATGGATGTTGGACATGTTGAGAGGTTTGTAGAGGTCCTTTTACCAAGGGGGAGCCATTGGAGAAAGAGGAAGGGTAATATAGAATAGTGTTTTAACAATGGGAGACTTGAGAGGAGGCATTGTTTGGTAAACCTTAGAAGGCTTGAACCTCCTAGGGGGAAAAGGTTTGGGAAAGGAAGGGTTCTAGGAAGGTGGAGTCACCAAATGAGATTCAATATGAGATCATAAATAAATGTGAAAAAGGAATGTCCCTTAGGTGGATTCGCGATACAAGCTAAGGGAAAGGCTTTGGGATATCTTGCCAAAGTATAAGTTTTAGGTTGGGAAAATACCAACCAAACCACCAAATGGAGACAAATAGGATGTCACCTATCCACTGTCACCTTAGTCAGGTGTTCCCATCACTTTATAGGTGAGGTAGTCACCTCAAGGGGGGAATCCTGGTGACCCTAGGGGGAAATGAGATGGAAAAATATGAATATGGAGATGATGTCCCTAGAGTTCAAATATAAATGATCTGAAGTTCTTGTAATGGAATCTTGGTAAGGTCCAAGGGTTACAAAGTATGTTGAGTAACTTGTAAATGGTGAAATACATGCCCAAGACACAAGAAAAACAAGCATATATTGCAATATAATCAATTGGACAAGCAAGTTAAGCTTACTATCCCTAATAGTAGATGTTAGTAAAAATGTATATCAGCAATAAAATGGCACAATAAGATGAAATATAAATTCTATAAATCAAGTGGAAGACACAAAAGAAAGACTAGCTAAACACTAGCAAAACTCAAGATAAAAAACCAAGATACTAGCATGAAAAGACAAGGTTGTTGTAAACACTTTCTGCAATAAATTATATCAGCCTTATGGCTGTAAAAATAAATTTGTTTAAATAAATAAAATCAGCCACTAAAACTCCTCCAAACTTTGCCAAAAAGTGCGTTAGAGAAAGTAGAACAACTATGCAAACTTTGGGTAATTTCTAATGGTTGATTAGAGAGTTATTTAAGAAATTAGATTAGGGTTTATGCAGCCCTAATGGCCAAAGATGAAAATTTGTAACAGTAGAAAGAACTATCCCTTTGATGGGGACGTCTTTGTGGTTTTTAGGTGCTCAAGGCACAAGGAATACAATCCAAGTTGTAAAAAAGTAAGTATGACAAGAAATTATGTTTCCCGATGCAATATTTTGTTTCTCCAATGCAAGCTTAGTGACTTTAGTTATGTGTTAATGGATAAAAAATAAAGAGATATGGTTACTAATCCCTTTGGGGTATAAATCCTCTTACTTCCCAAGGTAAGAAACCTAGATAGGGTTTGAATATGAGGGGTGTAAATCCTCTTACTTCCTCAACAAAACCCTTGCAAAAAAGCTTGATAAAATGGTGGAAACTAGGATAGGGGTGTATATCCTTATACTCCCTATCTATCCTTGGCCAAAACAACCTCAACTTGAATTACAAATGATAATAACAAAGTAGAAACCATACCAATCCAAGAAATCCTTTAACATGCCAAAGTAAACCTCCATAGTAGCAAGACAATGACCACATAGAGATAGTGCACCATCATCATCATTAACCATAACCAAAAAACATTATTCCATAGCACAAAAGGAAAAATAATCCAAGTGTAGAGAAAATTTCAGTCCAAGTGCCTCTCACAAGAGGGGGAGTTATGATCAAATGAGATATTATGATCTCTTGTTTATACAAAATGCCACTAAGATAGTTTTTCCACATAATTAAGGCTAGTAAACTACAAGACTAGGGGTCAACAACCCTAATATTTCCCCTTTTTACAAAGTAATATTAAACTATTCACTTCAATTTCACTTTTGGACAAAGAAAAATCCTATTTATAAGGATGTCATCCCTTTAGGCGATGTTTTAGCACCACGAGAAGGTCGTTGGTGATGGAGGACTGTAGAAAGGATTCCCAAATCCACATGTCAAGCATCCAAATAGTTTCCTTCATGGCCAAAGCCTCAAACCCCTCAAAACATCCTTGTGACAATGCATGTCAACTTCACCACCAAAATCTAACCCCCATAGGTGACGTCATGCTTCTAAAGGTGATGTTTTACCTCTCCTAGGAAAAATGTTTGGCATGTGGGGGATAGGCTATGTCATTCAATTCATCTTATATGCCTTCAATTTTTATCTATCTCATCTGGCATGCATGCCCTTGGAATCCACCTATGGGATTCAAGCCACGTGAAAGCCCAAGCTAGGATTATTCTTCCAAAATTGTCCACCAACTAGGTCCTGCAAAGACAAATAAGAACGCCCTCCAAGGATATCAAGTCATAAAATCATGATAATTGAATCCAATCAATAAATGATCCACCTAAGCATGTGCATAAAAAATTACTACGTCAAACAATTAAGTGCTCAAAGACATTATGCGACTTGACAAAATTGAATATGGGAGGGTTGACGAGGTGTCCTATTGGGCAGATCTTTCCCTAGGTCGAGGAGAGTTTCCAAGATATCCCTCTATAAGCCATGTAAAGTGGGTGAAGTGGTTACAATCAAGACTCAATGGGCATAGGGCTCATGACATACAAGAGGGCATAGTATCTCATTCATGGGTGTCTTTATAGAGGGTGTGTGGTACATTCGTTTGCAATGCAATTTTTCCAAGACATTATTTTTCCATTCCTTTTTTATTTCATAAATTTAAGGACAAGTTAAAGGCCACTACCCTGGTGTGGTGTTCAGATAGTGGCAGTGTCACCCACAAATACCTAGTGGAAATGAGAAGGTTGGCTCATGATGAGACCCCCTTTCTCTCATCCATGCAACTGAGAGTCATTAACCTGGCTTGGTGACCAGATGATGGTAATTTCATACCACTAATATTCATGGACATGGTAGGCTGGCTTGTGATGGGACCTCCTATCCTCCAACTAACATTTTAAGCATTTTTAAGCATATTTCTTGTGGGTCCCCCTTTTCTCAAAGATAAGAGTTTCATTTCTTTCTTCAGTGATCCATGGGTGAATCATCTAGAAGGTTCATACCTAGGCTTTTATATTTTACCCAACATCAATCCCTCTGGGCCTTCAGCCCCTTCTTCCCACAAAATGAGGGACAACCTCTTCTTGAGTCAGTACACCCTAAAATCCCAAGAGATAAGGAAATGGGGGGAAATATTGATGGAAAGTGGTAAGTATAGTCAGGAACGGTATGATAGATCTTTAAGGGAGTTCCTAGTAGAAAACCCATCCCCAAGGAAGACCAGTTACTAGGGAACAATGTCAACCACCAAGGTAAAGCAGGGAAAATGACATAATGTCCAAGCATATATCATGAAATCTAAAGCAGTCTAAGATACAACATGCTTAAATGACTCAAATATTGAAATGATGTTCACCATAATATTGACTTGTACCTCATGGAGCAAGGCCCACTACCTTCTGGAAGACAATTGATGTGGTGGATGCCATCTAAAAATCTAGGACCTTTGTGGTGGTGAGAAGGGTCTCCATCTCTGCAAAAGGATACTACTAGTCATGTGGTCTCTCGACACTCCAATATTCATTAGTTCATGGCCTCCTTGGTTGGTAATACCATGGAGAGGTTGAAGGATTCAAGGCTATATGAGTCACGAATTCATGAAGTATTGAATTTTTGTCGATCGTCTGATGAGGTAGATGGTTCGAGTGTCATATCCTCCATTGATCCATTAGAGGATGACAATGAATATTATACCGTTGATTTGTGATCATGATCAACGGTGTAGAAAGTCCTCATGACTGAGGAGTCGGTTAGGGTTTAACGAGAATGTGGATCCCATGGTAAAGGATAAGAAACCACCAGTTGTCGGTCAAACCATCAGGTTACTGTGTCAGTAGGTTTCCTTTGGCAGGATTAAATTGTCACGAGGTTAAAACATACCGGAGTCTCGGACCTTTGAAGTCTCGAAGCCCAGATAGCTTAGTTCTTTTGAGCATAGTGAAGGGTTCCAGGATCCTAGTCATATGGGACTTTGACAAGCCCCAGTGGGATACACTCCTAAATATTATCCAAGATTTGGTTAAGTTTGTGGCTCAAGCTTGTGGTCACTTGGGAGAATAGTTTGAAGGAAGTGCCCTCCATTTATAGAACTTAAATTCTATAACATGAAAAGGAAATTTTGAGGGATTGATGAATTCGGAAATGTCTTGTAGAGTCAGTCCCAACTCTATAATTGCACATTTGGTCCTTGGAAAATCCTTTTGAGGATCATCACATATAGACTCAGATAGAAGGTCATCTCGCCATTTGCCCCAATTTTGTTTAAGACCCATTAATAACAGTCTTCCTTTACTAGATGGAACTAAACAGAAAGCCATTGGAAGAATATGATATTCAAATTATACTTCAATTTTCCCAAGCCGCTAGGTCTACAAAGCCACAGATTCTACCATTCAAACAAGATAAAATATTATGCTAGAATCTGACTCAAGAAGACATGTATTACAACAAAACTAGTCAATACAATATAAACTCAGAATTTCACTTATCTGAAACTTTGAAATCAATTGGCGATTGTTGGAAGGGGTTCCATTTTCCACCCAACCATAGGCACAATTCCTCTTAGAGTATTCCTCAAGTGGCCACCCTTTAGTTATATCATGATGCCATGAGAGGGGTTCTGCTTAATCTCAACAACAAAAAGTGACAAAGGCTACTCTTCTTTTCCAACAGGAACCTGACATTTAAGTTATTTCTATCCACCAAGCAAGGGATTTTGTTGGGATTAATCACCCTATCACTACAATGTTGTTTATCAGCTCGATTAGAAAAACATTGTCCAAGCATTCTTGTAACTATAATAGCTTATTTCTCAGTTCTCTTCAGATCCAAAGAACCTCGTGCGCTCTTCTCTTCTTGATTGGTCATCAGACTCATTCGTGCATGATTTTCTTCTACCCTCTGCCCACGATTTTTCCTTCTTTTTCTTTTATTTTCCAATAATATCTCATGGGTTAGATCAGGAATATCCAGATGGGTCAGATTAGGAAGATCTAGATGGGTACTCTGTCCATCTCCTCATTGACTATTGAGGAAGACTTCCCAACTACCATCCTAAATGGTAATTAAGTTTTTGGTCCATAAGATTATTATGGGTCTATGCAATTTATATCAAGCAGAGTACCAGGATGGTAGGGGTCATCTCACCATTATTCATTCCCCTTACCATCCCCTCTCACACATCATGATCTATACTGGCAACCCTCTTTCAACAGTCATGCCACAATTTCCTTTTCATTGAATAAAAAAATATATACATTACCTTTTATACCAAGTTTCATTGTCTTTCCATTATTCACATGATAGATTTGTTCATAGTCTTGTTCACAATAATAATAATATTTACAATCTAGGGGAAACGAGGGTGTTACAGGCCCCCACAGAAAGCTTAGACCACTCCGACATGGGCCTTGCACCATCAACAAGGTTGTGGGTGACAATGCTTTTGAATTGAGTATTCATCATTTCCTTGGCTTGCACCTAGTATTTAATGTGGAGCTACTTCAACCATATTTCCCACCTTTATTGGACACCTATGAGGTGGTTGAGCAATTGGCCCCTACATAAACCAATCCTAAAAGCATTTGCACGGGATTTATTGAAATGGATCATGGACACTGGGATAAAGGGCACTCTCTAGTAGAACATACAACTCTATCAGTGTTAAAGTACAACAACTACTTCAACAAGGAAAGTGTCTCACCAAGTTTTAGATTTAGCGGAAGGTTTTGTTGACTCGCAAACTTGAAAACTAACAACATAGTTATAAACTTAACGAGAACTCTACAGAGTTCTAGTTTTTCGAGGGTCACTTTTTTTACCACCTTTTTAAAAATGGTGCTACCAGTAGTGTTATCGCACAGTTTGTAGCTAGGAGCAAAGGTTATAAAGTAGAAGGCCAAACTAGCATAATAGGGACCTACCCCACCCAATGTCACCACAGTGGGGAGGTCCTTTCTATTTAGGGAGGCTAGGCCCAAGGGAGACGTCCTTGGCAATCTGGGGTTTGAAAGGGAAAGGCTCAAAGGATTAAGGCTATTTTCCCCTTTCACAGATTACCGCCCAAAAAGATAGTCAAATAAAGTATAACCACGGAGAAGGCACCTGCTTGCGAGACAAGACAACAATAAAACTAGTACGTGCAATAATGGTTAATACTTCATAAATCAGTGACTATCCAAGTTTAATATATGAGCAAATGCAGCAGTAAATATTGACGAAGTCAATGTTTGCAATAATGACAATGGAAATAGAATGTTACTTGTCAATAAACACTAGAACAATATAGCATCCGATGAATATAATCAATCCTTGAATCAAATCAATGCATAAAACATCATTCAGTTGCTCACATATAATAGATTGTTGCGTCAAGATGAAATATCCTAGGGGTGACGTCAACTTTTTAGGGTTAGTTGTTAATTAGGGTTTCAAGTTTATAAGGTTTTGAAAGTTTGTTTAGTCACTATCAATTCAACGCTAGAGTCTAAGGATCAGTGCCTAAGGGTTAATAGAGTCAACAAGTGATGGATGCAATAGTTGAAGGGAAAATTTTTTCCAAGGACTAGAGGGTAGGTTTTCAAGGTGCTGCTAAAGCAGGGCCTTGAAAGTAGAAACCCTAAGAAAGAGAGATTCACTTGGTGTTGTAAAGGCAAGGCCTTATGTTCTCTCCTCTTTCCCAGCAAACGACTAGCACAATAAGGAAAAATTAACCAAGACAAGAGGTTTTGATGAGGGAGACGTTGCTAAAACAAGGTCTGTCAACAAACCCTAGATTGGTATGGCCCAAGTGTAGTAATCCTAGGCTAAGGACGTCTCACTCTTCTTGGCTTCCAAAAGATACGGCTAGCATAAGGAATGAAGAAAACAAGTGTAGCTAACGCTAGGCTCTATTTTCTTATTCAATGGTTTAAGGTCTCTTCGTCAGGGGACATGAGACAACAACCTACTTGTGTGGTTGTCCCCTAGGGTTTTGATTCAACAATATATAAGTAATATGCAAGAGATTTAAACTACAGGCATTCAAAGAGAAGTTTTGCAAGAAAAACACTTACATTTCACGAAGAAAATATCCAAGAAAACCCTAGTTGTAACACCTTCCTTCCAAAGAAACACCATAAATGCCAAGAAAACTCTTCCTTCAAAATTTGTGCCTCACTATTTCAGCCAAAAACCCCAATAGGGCACTAAAAATCAGATCTCACTTGATGAGTGAGTTGTCTTATGTCCAAAATGAGGGAAAACATCCTCAATTTATATCATCCAATGACCTTTAATTTAAAAATTAGGTCATTAAAACAGCCAACAAGGCTGACTACTAAAATCATATTGTTTTGACATTTATTTGCTAAATAAAAACCTAAATGAGCAATAAGAAGGACGTCTAGCCCCTCTGAGGGAGACGTTGGCCATTTTTAGGGCAAAACTCAGCACTAGAAGGCAAATGTTGGCCCTCTCTGGGCCTGCAAACTCTGCCACACGTGCCAAACTTCCCTGTAAAGTTTCCACATGCTAGAGGTTACGTCAAGGATCTCTGGAGGACGTCCTGGTCAATAGAGGGACGTGTATCACCTGCAGTGGGTCAACCCCCTAGGGTTGGGCTCAGCCAAGGCGTCCTGGATGAAAACGTCTTTCTTCTTCTCTTGTGCAAATGCTCGATCAATCACTGTCCTGTCTCTTCCCCTGATGAGATCCCAACAACCATCTGATGGGTTCTTTAGCCCCATGGAGGTCGAAACTGATCATCTCCCCATGTGTACCAGTCCACCTGGTACCTATCCATCGGGTATAGTCCTGCACATCAAAAACTTCGCCCTCCATGGGCTCATTAGTCCTCAGGATCATAGCAACGTCAATCATATTTCATCATTAATTTTATCAAATGCATGCATAAGACCCCTAACATATCATCTGATATCTCAAAGATATTACACTGACCTACTATACAAAGCTAACGAAAAAGACAAGGTAACCTATTAGGCCAACATCCATAAGAAAAGGAAAGTTCCCAAAGGATATCATCCAAGCCATGTAATACGAGGTGGTGTAGTCTAAGGATGCCCAGACATAATGAAAACCAGGGGTGGATATTATCTGTGGGTGCCTTTGTAGGAGGCGAGTTGTACCTGTCATGGATGCAATTCTTTCCAAGCCCTTCATTGCCTTTATTCTTTCTTTTATTTATTTCTTTTTCTTTCTTTTTACTTCAAGGTCTAACTAGAGGACACTGCCTTGGCGTGGTGACCAGAGCTAACAGTGTTACCCACGAGTATTTTCGCAGAAATGATAAGGCTGGCTCGTGATGAGACCCCCTTTCCCTTGGCCATGCAATCAAGGGTCACTGCCTTGGCGTGGTGACCAGATAATGGCAATGTCATACTGCTAGATACCTATGAACATAATGGGTCGGCTCGTGATGAGACCCCCCATCCTCTTGGCTAGGTCTTGTTTTATTGTTTTTCTTTGGGTCCCTCTTGTTTCTTATCGAGAGGCTTTTTATTGCCTTCTCGGGGATCCCTGGGTGAGGCATCTCTAGGTTTTATTTCCTATGGCTTTTATCTTTTACCAGCTTCTTTTACCTCCTGGGCCTTTAGCCCCTTCTTCCCACAGGATAAAGTGTAACCCCACAATTAGGTCATCCTAATGTCCTGACTAGGGGAGTGGGATAGATGGATGGGAGACAAGATGTAAAATGATGATATGGTGGGAGCGGACAATGGCTCTTCAAAATCCCCCCCGGTGGCTAACCAAAACCTATGGATACAAGCTTGTTAGGGTACCTTGTTAATCCCCCCAACCATGGTCAAGTGGGTTAGTGTAAGATCCAAGTAGTTGTCAAAAATGTAACGAACCTGATGCATATATCTGAAAGTTATAATGATCAAACATGACACATACCATGATACCTGGACCAATTACCTCATGGAACAAGAGTCTTCTCCAATGCAAGTCGAAGCCGAAGGTGATGGATGTTGTTGCTACTGACAAGACAAGTCTGATGAAGGAGGATAAGGATGGGCCCTCCAGGGCCATGCTCAGGTCAATCCTGCTCTTAGTACTCCATGTCTAGGACCTGTGGGCCTCGAGACATTATCTCCTAGTTATCCCTAGAAATCGGGGATAACATCTGGCTCCAACTCGGGGACATGTGCTTACCGTAGAGCGCATGAGAACCTCAACATCTCTGGCATAAACCTGCAGACTTGCTCACACTCGAATAGGGCATCAGTAACAAAGGTGGGGTGGTATTGCCACCCCACAAATATAATATATATGTATACGACTAAAATAAAATAATCAACAAAACATGAGAGCAAACTACTTACCTATACTTACCTTGTTTGCTAGATGCTCAATGTAGTCAAACGACTAGTGTAACCAATCCATCAACGTACCCCAATACTTTCCTTTGTGCTTCATCATAAACCAAAACAATAATAAATCAAGCACAAAAATGACATGGGTTAGAGCATACATCATATCGTCAGAGATCTCAAGTTCTAACTCATGGAGGCGAGTGGGAGGGATAAAATCCTGCTAAGTCAATCTCTGAGGAAAGTACTCAATCCACTTCAAGAAAGGGTCATGAGGAGAGAAAGGTTCAGAAAACTGACTCAAAGGGCTTGCAAACTAGCTACCTAGGGCATCCTCATGCTCTGAAGTGAAGGAAGGGATCGACAAAGACCTAGCAGATGACTGACAAACTACCAAGAAAAAGTTGAAAAACTAGGACAACTTACTCAAAATTGCAGTATTCAACCAAACTCTAGAGTTTAGGGCTTGCCTAAGAGGAAACTCAACGTAAAAAAGGTACTTCCCAACTACACCTTTAATGGAAAAGCATGGTAAAGTGGAGCGAAAAGTCATCAAAAACCTTCCTTAGGAAAACAATGTCCTTACTTGTATCAAAATTTGAGCACAATGGTGGTTGGCAATTATCTTCATGAAATGAATCCAAGTGCTCAGAAAGGTACTCATCAAAAATATGAAGGTAAGACTGAAAATCATCAAGAGAATAAGGTACTAGGTCATCCTTGGTTTTTTGAAAAGTACGGGAAAAAATCTCATCTCCTTGTTGCCATTGGTCGGAAGTAATCTGTTGTGACAATTGCAAGGGAAACAGTGTCATTATCTGTGTCATAACATGCAGGGTTTGAAACATTTGAAAATTCATCCTCCTCCTCCTCTTCATCACAAGGTAAAGCAACATCAAAAACTAGGGGAGGAGGGTAACTTACTGTTTCTTCTTGCATAGGAACTTCAAGGACTTTGGTGTTTTCGGCATGCATTATGGTCTCATCCTTAGGAATTACCCCTTCTTCTTTAGTTGTGCAGCTTGGAAGATCAAATACTTTGGGGAATCCCATTCCTCCTTCATCTGAATCATGTGACAAGGTGTTATCGGAATCCTGAAATGGAACGCAACTAACCTCATCTTCCTTTTGTTGTGTAGGAGAAAAGGGCTCTTGGATTGCTTCATCAGAGGGAGGGGCACACATTGATACTTCAACATTCTGCTTAGGTTCCATCTCCTCAGCCATGTCTTCAACCATCCCATGTTGAATGATGTTCTGTTTCCCTTCTTCTTGGAAATCATCAACAAGGTTTTCATGGGAAAACAAACTTTCCATACTAAGAGTGCCTGAGTTGAAGAGGTCCTTCATCCCAGATAAGGAGATGTTTCATTCAATTCCTTTAGCCATGCCATAAGCTTCATTGAGCGTCTTTGAGGTCCTTTTACTGAGGGGCAAACTGAGGTGTACCAAGATCGCATGGGTATAGAGATGGACAACATACTCTTCTTCAGGACGATGGCTTGCAGGAATTTGATATAGAGTTCCCTCAAACCTACTCTGGAAGTTAAATAGGGTTTCATTCTCAGTTTGTTTTATATGCTCGAATCATTTTAGAAGTACTAAGATGTCTCCCAAACTTATGCCCCATTCTTTGAGAAAAACTTCTTCTAGCTAGTTCATGGAGGTGATGCTAGCATCGGGAAGATCATCATACCATTTTTTAGCATTCCCGTGAAGAGTCGTGGGAAAAATTTTCATCACTACATCTTCAGCATCATCATCGATAGGGTGGAGTCCAAAATAAGAATAAAAATTGCTCATATGAAAGTCATCTCTTTCCCCATCGCTACCAGTGAATCTAGGGAGCCATTTTTCGGATATCGGGGGCATTTGTCTTGGGTATCCTGGGATTTTTCTCATGTCTAAAGGTTTGTAGTTCCTGGGATCCCATTGTGAAGTCATTGTTGGCTTCATCATCAGTGGAGTCGCCAGATAATTTACTTGAAATTACCAAATAAAAGGGGAAAAACACCCTAGTGGAATCGCCAGGTAAGCTTGTAAGATAAGGTTCTGAGGCAAGGCTTATCGAAAAGATTTGGCATTGAGGAAGATTGACTCAATGTTCCTTGGCAATGGCGCCAAAATGTTATCGCATAGTTTGTAGCTAGGAGCAAAGGCTATAAAGTAGAAGGCCAAACTGGCGTAACAGGGACCTACCCCACCCAATGTCACCACAATGGGGAGGTCCTTTCTATTTAGGGAGGCTAGGCCCAAGGGAGACATCCCTGGCAATATGGGGTTTGAAAGGGAAAGTCTCAAAGGATTAAGGCTATTTTCCCCTTTCACAGATTACCGCCCAAAAAGATAGTCAAATAAAGTATAACCACGGAGAAGGCACCTACTTGCAAGACAAGACAACAATAAAACTAGTACGTGCAATAATGGTTAATACTTCATAAATCAGTGACTATCTAAGTTTAATATATGAGAAAATGCAGCAGTAAATATTGACGAAGTCAATGTTTGCAATAATGACAATGGCAATAGAATGTTACTTGTCAATAAACACTAGAACAATATAGCATCCAATGAATATAATCAATCATTGAATCAAATCAATGCATAACACATCATTCAGTTGCTCACATATAATAGATTGTTGCGTCAAGATGAAATATCCTAGGGGTGACGTCATCTTTTTAGGGTTAGTTGTTAGTTAGGGTTTCAAGTTTATAAGGTTTTAAAAGTTTGTTTAGTCACTATCACTTCAACGCTAGAGTCTAAGGATCAGTGCCTAAGGGTTAATGGAGTAAACTAGTGATGGGCGCAATAGTTGAAGGGAAAAAGTTTTCCAAGGACTAGAGGGTAGGTTTTCAAGGTGCTGCTAAAGCAGGGCCTTGAAAGTAAAAACCCTAAGAGAGAGAGATTCACTTGGTGTTGCAAAGGCAAGGCCTTATGTTCTCTCCTCTTTCTCGGCAAATGGATAGCACAATAAGGAAAAATTAACCAAGACAAGAGGTTTTGATGAGGGAGACGTTGCTAAAACAAGGTCTGTCAACAAACCCTAGATTGGTACGGCCCTAGTGTAGTAGGTCTAGGCTAAGGACGTCTCACTCTTCTTGGCTTCCAAAAGATACGGCTAGCATAAGGAATGAATAAAACAAGTGTAGCTAACGCTAGGTTCTATTTTCTTATTCAATGGTTTAAGGTCTCTTTGTCAGGGGACATGAGACAACAACCTACTTGTGTGGTTGTCCCCTAGGGTTTTGATTCAGCAATATATAAGTAATATGCAAGAGATTTAAACTACAACCATTCAAAGATAAGTTTTGCAAGAAAAACACTTACATTTCATGAAGAAAATATCCAAGCAAACCCTAGTTGTAACACCTTCCTTCCAAAGAAACACCATAAATGCTAAGAAAACTCTTCCTTCAAAAGTTGCGCCTCACTATTTCAACCAAAAACCCCAATAGGGTGCTAAAAATCAGATCTCACTTGATGAGTGAGTTTTCTTATGTCCAAAATGAGGGAAAACATCCTCAATTTATATCATCCAATGACCTTTAATTTAAAAATTAGGTCATTAAAATAGCCGACAAGGCTGACTACTAAAATCATATTGTTTTTACATTTATCTGCTAAATAAAAACCTAAATGAGCAGTAAGCAGGACGTCTAGCCCCTCTGAGGGAGACATTGGCCCTTTTTAGGGCAAAACTCAGCACTAGAAGGCAAATGTTGGCCCTCTCTGGGCCTCCAAACTCTGCCGCACGTGCCAAACTGCCCTGTAAAGATGCCACATGCTGGAGGTGACGTCAAGGATCTCTGGAGGACGTCCTAGTCAATAGAGGGACGCGTTCCACCAGCAGTGGGTCAACCCCCTAGGGCTGGGCTCAGCCAAGGCATCCTGGATGAAAACGTCCTTCTTCTTCTCTCGTGCAAATGCTCGATCAATCACTGTCCTCTCTCTGTCCCTGATGAGATCCCAACAACCATCTGATGGGTTCTTCAGCCCCATGGAGGTCCGAACTGATCATCTCCCCATGTGTACCGGTCCACCTGGTACCTATCCGTCGGGTATGGTCCTGCACATCAAAAACTTCACCCTCCATGGGCTCATTATTCCTCGAGATCATAGCAATGTCAATCATATTTCCTCATTAATTTTATCAAATGCATGCATAAGACCCCTAGCATATCATCTAATAGCTCAAAGACATTACACCGACCTACTATACAAAGCTGAACACAAAGACAAGGTAACCTATTGGGCCAAGATCCATAAGAAAAGGAAAGTTCCCAAAGGATATCATCCAATCCATGTAATACGAGGTGGTGTGGTCTAAGGATGCCCAGACATTATGAAAACCAGGGGTGGATATTATCTGTGGGTGCCTTTGTAGGAGGCGAGTTGTACCTGTCATGGATGAAATTCTTTCCAAGCCCTTCATTGCCTTTATTCTTTCTTTTATTTATTGTTTTTTCTTTCTTTTTACTTCAAGGTCTAACTAGAGGACACTGCCTTGGTGTGGTGACCAGAGCTGACAGTGTTACCCACGAGTATTTTCGCAGAAATGACAAGGATGGTTTGTGATGAGACCCCCTTTCCCTTGGCCATGCAATCAAGGGTCACTACCCTGACGTGGTGACCAGATAATGGCAATGTCATACTGCTAGATACCTATGAACATAATTGGTCGGCTCGTGATGAGACCCCCCATCCTCTTGGCTAGGTCTTGTTTTATTGTTTTTCTTCGGATCCCTCTTGTTTCTTATCGAGAGGATTTTTATTGCATTCTCGGGGATCCCTGGGCGAGGCATCTCTAGGTTTTATTTCCTATGGATTTTATCTTTTACCAACTTCTTTTACCTCCTGGGCCTTTAGCCCCTTCTTCCCATAGGATAAAGTGTAACCCCACAAATAGGTCATCCTAATGTCATGACTAGGGGAGTGGGATAGATGGATGGGAGACAAGATGTAAAATGATGATATGGTGGGTGCGGACGATGGCTCCTGAAAATCCCCCCTGGTGGCTAACCAAAACTTATGGATACAAGCTTGCTAAGGTACCCTGTTAAACCCCCCAACCATGGTCAAGTGGTTTAGTGTAAGATCCAAGCAGTTGTCAGAAATGTAAGGAACCTGATGCATATATCTGAAATTTATAATGATCAAACATGACACATACCATGATACTTCATGGAGCAAGAGTCTTCTCCGATGCAAGTCCAAGCCGAAGGTGATGGATGCTGCTGCTGCTAACAGGATAGGTCTGATGAAGGAGGAGAAGGATGGGCCCTCCAGGGCCATGCTCAAGTCAATCCTGCTCTCGGTACTCTATGTCTAGGACCTGTGGGCCTCGAGACATGATCTCCTAGTTATCCCTAGAAATCGGGGATAACAAGTAACACACCCCCTGTCTTTTTAGGTGGGTTTTTGATATTTTAAAATTTATGATCCATAATGTTTCCACATTAATTTTTTAAATGCTTATTTTTTCATCTATTTTAAAATTTTCTAATTTTTGTTTTCAAGAGTGTTTTTAGTCATTTTTCCATGCTTCTTTCAATCTTAAAAATACTTTTTATTACTTTTTTGAAATTAAGATTTTTCATA
Source organism: Picea engelmannii (assembly GCA_009831015.1). Classification (NCBI taxonomy): domain Eukaryota; kingdom Viridiplantae; phylum Streptophyta; class Pinopsida; order Pinales; family Pinaceae; genus Picea; species Picea engelmannii. Next base: position 415,721 of record ML799553.1, read on the forward strand.
TAATTGTGTCTCTTTAATTAATTTATGGTTCCATACTTTTAAAATATAGTGGAAAACATTGTTTTTAACACATTGTTTACAAATAATTATAGTTAAATAACATTAAAAAAAACATAATTTAATTTTTTTATATAAATTAAAAACTAAAAAAAACTAAGAAAAGTAAAAGAATTGAAATTAAAAAAAAATGTATATATGAAAAAAAAATTAAAGAAAAACTTAAAAAAAGTAAAGAGGAAAAAAAACAAAAAATTTAAAAATATATACATAAACTAAGAGAAAAAAAAAAAAACTTTTAAAAATTTAAATTAAAAAAATATATATAAAAAAACAAATTCA
>ML799553.1:416631-430843 GCA_009831015.1 Picea engelmannii
ATGTGTATTATGGACTAGGGCGTATTATGGGCTAGGACGATGTCTGGCATCACCTCATCCCCCTGCAAGGGCTAGGCCCAGGTCCCGTGGCCACCACAAGACCTAAGCCCAGCCGATATATCTATAAGATATATCTATAATTATTGTTTTCTGGGATTTGTTTTTTTAAATTTCACTTCTTTTTAGTTTTTTTCCACCCTTTTTAAAGGTTTTTTTTTGTAATTTGGGTTCTGAATATATTTTTTTAAATGTGTTTTTTTTTTCATTTTAAAAAACAATTTGTGAAGATTTAATCTTTTCTCTTTATTTATTTTTTAATGTAAATTAAAAAAAATAGTAAATAAATTTTCAAGTGACCAAATTTTGGGTTTTTTATTTCCATAAAGATTTGTTGTCAATGCCATAGGATCCAATTTTGGGTTTTTTATTTGCATAAATATTTGTTGTTAATGCCACAGTTTCAATTAAGTCGTAATTGGCTTTAATTTTAACGTTTAGAAAAAACATTTTGTTTTAGGTAGTGTCACTTTTTATTTAGGAGTTGATTTTAAGGTTTTTCTAAGAAACTATTTTATTTTTTAAGGCCATGCTTGAAAAAAGTTGTAATTTTGACCTAGTTAGAAAAATGGTACCGATTTTTTATTTGGGGGTTGATTTTAAGGTTTTTCTGAAAAACTATTTGTGTTTTTAAGGCCATGCTTGAAAAAAAATGTAATTTTGACCTGGTTAGAAAAAATGGTGCTGCCGATAGCACCACTTTTTGATATTACAACCTATTTCTACATGATATTACATCTCCAAACAACATCCAAACATGCACGTAACAACTTCTTTCAAGCTTTATCACTTAGAACTCCATTGTTGGCCAGAAAAATCCATGTAAAAACTACTCTCTATGAAAAAATGTGAATGCATAATTTTGGTCTCCTACCCATAGGAATTTCCTCTCTTTCTCTTGCTTGCTTGACTTTAGGTTGACCACATTTCTTGTGTTGACCCAGGTTCTACTTTAGGTTTCCAAAAAAGCCTTGCAAACCATCGACCCTTTTGGAGACCAGAAGGCAACATTACGCATAGAGTGCAGAATGCAGTCTCACCCGAGATGGCTTATGGGTGACTGCAGGACCCAGTTGTATGCAGTTTGGGAAGGGAGACTTATGTGGAGATGAGAGACATTATTTCTACCTCAAAACACATCATATCTATTATTCTATTACATCAACACATCATTATATCTCAGATCTACTAATCAGTAATCAGTTGCATTCATTAAGGATTATTCTGCAGTAACTATCATGTTTATGCTGCTTTGTGTTGCATTTTACTACTAATAGATTAATCCGTTCATCATATAACTAAACATTTGTAAGAAATAAAAGAAACATTCCACACAAAGACACAAATTTACCATGGTTCACCCCCTTGGGCTACGTCCACAAAGATTTGGCTTTCTTGTCTCTTTTATTATTTTGCATCAAGGTTATAGTGTTGCACACATTAAAGTTGAGGTTGACAAGGATCGCAATAAGCTCCACATCTCATGACTTACATACTTACCCTCGATTACAATGCATATATTTATTTGTTTGTCTCTATCATATCTCTATCACATCTCCATATATATCTCCGATACCTCACAACACATATTTATATTACAAAAAGGGTGAATTACCCATTACAAAAATGACCAAAAACCTAACCCACTAACCCTAGGTGGATTAGGTTTTTCCACTTTCTAACTCCCTGATCGTTGATGATCCAAAATCCAACTCTTTTCCTCGTTGATCTGTATTGTTCTTCATTTCTTTGACTTTCCTAGTTTCTTGGCGCTGTTTTTCCCTATTTTCCAGTGTGTTCTCCTTCTTATGTCCATTTCCTAACTACCTTCATTAATTATTGCACTTTTCCCCAAATGAACTGCGCCAACAACTATGTATGTGGGAGTAAAGATTTGTTTGAATTCATCAAGGAATCATGTGTTTTGGTTGTTGGGTGAATTTTTCTTGTAGTTGTAGAAATATTGAAGTCCCGACAAGTAGTTTTCCTATCCAACCTGTGTTGGAACCCCAGGAGGGAGTGGAAAGGCATAGGGGATAGTGAGAAGTGAAGGGCGATTCCATTCCTTGGGTTGTGCAGGTTGAGGGGAAGCGAGATGGTGGGTTGGAATTACTTGTGAGTTTAACTGCTAAAAGGAGGACATTAGCCAGCCTTAGGGACCACTGTCTCTTATGTATTCATAGCCCCATATTGGGGGTGTCTTGTTGTTGAGAACTGGAAAAACAAGGCTACGGTTGGGAGGAGTTATCTTGGTTAAATACTACTTGTTGTGAGTATAATTTATGCATATAAATATATATTGTGGTAGAATTTATGATATCTTCACTTAGTTGTTGATGTGCACAAATAGAGTAGCTGCAATTGTATATTTTTATTTAGTACAAAATGTTGAATGAGATCGAAAGGCATGCGGTGTATTATTTCCTCAATTATATTTTCTATTATAAATTTTTAGTGGGTCGTTTTAGTAGTGACGAGACCCAACTAAGGGCTTGGTACATTACAATATGGTATCAAAGATATTGTTTCAACATTGGACTTGTATGGGCCAACATCCAATGCAAATTTGGGTAAATTCATTGTTACATACTTCGGTCTGAGTGAATTCGAAAAAACAATAGAGAACCGCAGTGAAAATCCTCAAATTCATGGGGAAATTCGAGATTTAGTTTCCTTAGAAATGATTGAGATGTTGTAATGTTATCAAATGACCAGATCGTAGAGTTAAATTCATCGTACGAGGTTGAATTTATCATTTTAATGGAGGCCGACAGAACTGGGAGAGTTAAATAATTGACAACCAAGATTGCTTCCAAATTTGTGTTCGACGGCCTTGATTCATTTTAATAAATTTAAAAATTTGTAATGTTTTCAAAGTTTGGAAAGGTTTCCATATCAACAACCGAGATTGAATTTCTGTGATTGGGAAAACAAGAAAATCAACGGTCCAAATTTGTTAGGGAATTTGGACAAAAATTCTAAGTTTCGAAGTTCACCAACAAAACTTATTGACAATCGATGACTGGGTCAGCTAATTTGATGAAGAATTTGAATTTGGCCAAAATAGGTCTCTGATCATCGACAACCGATGGTCAGGGATAGATAGATTTTTGAAAAAGTTTCACGCGCCCAAAAGAAATCTTCGATGGTTAGGACTCGATGGAGTTGGGAGAAGTTGATACAATCAACGACCGAGATCATTCTTGATGGTAGATTCACGATACAAATTCATCTGAGTTTGGTCAAAATTTCTAAGTGTTGGAAATTTGCCAAGAGAGAGGGTCGACGACCAATGGTCAGGTCAAACAAAGTGGAAAAAAGTTGGTCCAACCAAAGGAAGTGGTCGATGGTCAGCATCAACTAATTTTAGCAGAGTGTTTTCAAATGTGCAAGATAAATGGATGATGGGCCGATGGTCGGGTGTCGACCAATTTTGATAGAATGTTTTCGAACATGCAAGAGAAATGGACGATGGGCCAACGATCAGGAGTCAGCCAATTTGGTGAGTTGTTCGGGTCATCCAATAGAAACAAACGATGGTTGATGAAGGAAAGATGTTGATGATGTGTCATTCCACATCAACATCCATGTTCCATGCCATGTCATCATCCAAGTTGACACTTCAATATGATGTGTCATGCCACGTCAGCATCCACGTGTCATACCACCTCAACACAGAAGCAGTCGATGGTCGATGGTTTGATCGACCGAAATGAAGAGATGTTTTCTTTAGTCAATAGGTTTAGTCAATGACCGATGGTCGGGTCGACCAGATTGGTGAGTAGTTTCATCCACCAATGGGTATTGTTGATGATGGATGGCCAACTATCGGGTCGATTAGTTTAACAAGGTTTTATGAATTGGTTTTCGGGGGAACATGTCGATGGTCGGGTTGACAATTTGGGGAAAATGACGTGCACACCCAAGGAGAATGTCGATCACCGATTGAATGAGAGATTCATATCAAAGGCTATGAAATCACAATATTTTTAGATCAGTGGCTAGGATTTAAGGGATGTTAACACAACAAAACAATCAATTTTATGTGAAATCATGTGTTTCTTGAAGGTCACTAACTTGTGGGGCATTTTTTAGGGTCTAAATAATGTTTTTAGGCAATCAAAACCCATGTAAACAAAGTGTACTAAGGTAATGTTTATCTATGAAACTCAAATAAAATAGCTCAAGGAGAGCTTTCTAATGAGCTAAACTATTCTCAAAACATAGCTCGCATGAGGAAGTTACAACGAAAATAGTATGGGTAAAATTTTGGCACCAATTTTCTTCCAAAGGGCATAACTCATCGCTCATAAGTCCATTTGGGGCACATGAGCAGTCTATGGAAATATTATGAACCATAGAAGACAAACATGGAGCTATATTTACGATATGGGTATGTTAAAATGTGCTGGAAGAGAAAGAAGAGACATTTAGCATACAAGGATAAATTTGGTAAAACAACCTAAACTTATGTGGACCATAAATTTCAACTCGGAGCTCGGATTTGAGAAAACAAATAGTCATTGGAAAGGTATCAAGGAGTAGAAGACACATGTCAACCCATAATTTTGAATTGGAAAATAAAATCTTCTAATAAACTATTAAAGTAATTCTATAACAGTGAGAAATTAGAAATTGCATCATGTGATGTTGTAACTTTCCACTTAGAACTCCGAATGAGGCGTGAGTACAGTCGTTGGAGGGTTTTTGCAGAGAATAATTCATTTAAGGAATTGGATTTTATAATAGTGGATTAATATTCTTCATAATTTGAAACAAATAATGACCTATAATATAAATTAATACATGTTTTGCAATATGCTTAGTTCTAGCAACAATTATTGCAGAATTAAAGATACAGACCTTAGTTCCTATATGAGAACTAGATTTATGGATGATGCACAAGGGTCTTACATCCATGAAGAATAAATCATAGGTTTGCATGTCATCATGGGTAATGTTGAGACTGAATCTAATGGGAGAAGAGACATTCATGATCCTATAACTATGAGAAGCCTGCAAAAAGAAGTGTAGAGATATAGAGATGATAATGAAAGGATCATGAAATCTCACGAGAAGATATTAAAAATCCTGAATATGTTGTAGAAGCATGTCAACAAAGATTCAAGAACAAGGAAATAAGCTAGTGCTAAGAAAGTGGAAGTGTCTAGGTCTAATGATAGGAGGGATGATCATGGAGGATCTAGATGATCAAGGAGTATTAGTAGGCATCAACATCATCATTCCCTAGGGAAATCAACCAAAAAAACACATGCACGTTCAAGGTAGGAAAGAATCCCAAGTATATCTCCCATTATGCATCAGAGAAGGAGACATGGGTTAGATAGCTTGCAAGGGGAACTGAGGAAAATCAATCTATCATCATTTGATGGAAAAAACAAGAAAGGTGAGGTGAAAAAGCATGGTTGTTGGGAATGAGGAAATATTTCATGTTACATAATTACTCATCAAATGTGAATCCATAATTGTAGCCTACCACCTTCAAGGAAAGGCATATATGCGATGGGAGTGGCTGAAGCAAGTTAAACACCTTGATGAGAAAAGTATTTTTTGAAAGCAGTTCAAGAAATATTTTCAGCAACAGTAATTGTCACAACAATATTATGACAAGAAGATGCAAGAGTTATTTGAACTCAAAATTTGGAACATGACCGTGGATGAATATGAGAGAAATTTCTTGGAACTTCTCAGGTGTGTGAGCTTCATAAAAGATGAGAAGGTCAATATTCAGAGGTTCCTGAGTGGATTTCCATCCATCTACAAGGATACAATTTAGTTTGATGAGCCCAAGAATTTAGAGGAATCCATAAGGAAGGACAAGTATTTGTATGGAAAAAATAGAGAAAGGCCATCTTTCCAAAAGTCCTGGGATGACAAGAAGAAAGGAAAGATGGATCAAAGGAAGAAAGGATTCAAGCCACCTTTCATCAAAAATAGATCTCAACCATATCAACCAGGGAAACCATCTCAAGGTGATCAGAAAATAATAGAGTCCTTGAGAAAGAAGCCAATACAATGACACATAAAGTCTTGGGAATGTGAAGGAGGTCACATGTATAAATATTGTCTTCATTGAGATAAAATGAAGACTTTGCATAACATCAAGAAGGAGGAGACAGTAGAGGATGTGGGAAAAATCATGCCAAGGATCTATGCAGCCTTGGACAATAGACAAGCAAACTATCAATCCCACATGATTGAAGTGGAAAGTAAGATTGATAATCATACCATATCCATTTTAATTGATTCTGGAGCTAGTCATAGCTATATAGATCCAAATCTAATTGAAAAAAAGTAAGCATGAAAATTATTGGTTAGTTCAGCTAGCTATTGGAACCAAGACAAGAATTAATGAGCTTGTTAAAGAATGTCCTATAAACATGAATGGAACTAAAACTAGGTAATATTTGAACATCATAACTCTTGGGTCTTATGATTGCTTTATTGGTAAGGTTGGAAAAAGTTTGTATATTTCCATAATAAGAGAAACTCTTTGATGTGAGGTCATTGAATTAAAATAAACATCATTATACTTCTTCCAAATCCAAAATAAAATTTTGACTCTAACATTCATCCATGAAGATTGGAACTCAATTTCCTTAGGAAGTTGATCGCCTAACAAGTAAACTCTACAAGAGATGGAGGTAAGGAGATATTACTGACAAAGTGACTCAACCTTAGCCAATGAAAATTTGGCTAGGGAATAGAACCAAAATAAACGTTTAAAATTTTCTACTCGCCCACACTATAGACAATGTGGGTTTTCCACACCCAGATAACACACCCTTTTATCCACTAGGGAAATTTAACACTAAGCAAAAAAAATAAAAATTATTGGGTTCTAAGGCCAACTTATAAATAATTTAAAGCCAAAATAACCATGTCTTCTAATTGGATTTTATGTGCCATAGTTTGTTGACTCAACCCTAAAAAATGGCTTTGAACAAAACCAATTATATCCCAAAGAAAGATTGTATTTGGTAAAAGTCGTGGCTTGTCATCATTTCTAATATCACCATCGAGCCATAACATTGGAATGTTGAGCTTAAGTATGAAGCCACATTGTCATCATTATACTTCTTCCAAATCCAAAATAAAATTTTGACTCTCCATGAAGATTGGAACTCAATTTCCTTAGGAAGTTGATCGCCTAACAAGGAAACTCTCCAAGAGATAGAGGTAAGGAGATATTATTGACAGTGACTCAACCTTAGCCAATGAAAATTTGGCCAGGAAATAGAACCAAAATAAACATTTAAAATTTTCTACTCGCCCACACTATAGACAATGTGGGTTTTCCACACCTAGATAACACACCCTTTTATCCACTAGAGAAATTTAACACTAGGCAAAAAAAAAAAAATTATTAGGTTCTAAGGCCAACTTATAAATAATTTAAAGCCAAAATAACCGTGTCTTCTAATTGGATTTTATGTGCCATAGTTTGTTGACTCAACCCTAAAAAATGGCTTTGAACAAAACCAATTATATCCCAAAGAAATATTGTATTTGGTAAAAGTCATGGCTTGACATCATTTCTAATATCACCATCGAGCCATAACATTGGAAGGTTGAGCTTAAGTATGAAGCCACATGGAATGAGACCTTGGATTTACTAGACCCAAGAAATCAATTATGTCTCAAGCTATCAAATAAATCATCATTAGTAGAGTGAATTTCCTTTTTGAATATCCTCAATGCTAAAAACCAAGTGGTGCATTGTGATAATGCCCAACACTAAAAAATCCCACTAAGTGCATCAATGCTCCCAATTAATTATGTGCAATCCCTCTCTTTTACCACTTTTTACCTATAAAGAGTTTCTGAGGTCCTTCTTAAGCCATACATAAGATAATATAGAGGGACCTTTACAAGAGTTGTAAACATGAGTCATGACCATTACCTCCTTTGTCCATATTTAAAACTTGGAAGACAAGGCTAGAAGTTTTGTAATCCATTTATCTATATTCTTTTCCACACTCTACACCACAACCTTGTAAAGAACTTTTGACAATTTATGTAAAGAAAAATTTAAGCCCAAGAATTTGAGAATATAACCATGTTGGCTCCAAGACCATTTTAGTAAGGACAAATAGTGAGGGATAAGGAATTGGGTTTGTCAATTTCATTGCATTTAGCTTGAGAAAACATATAAAATTTCCAAACATTTCATGGTATTGACCCAATCTATCTAGTCTTCTTGAAGGGTTTGAAATGAATCATCAACAACTTGCCCATTGACCAATTTCTTAGCTTCGAGATCAAGAAGAGGAAGGTTGAGCTTAAGTCATGAAGCCACATGGAATGAGACCTTGGATTTACTAGACCCAAGAAATCAATTATGTCTCAAGCTATCAAATAAATCATCATTAGTAGACTGAATTTCCTTTTTGAATATCCTCAATGCTAAAAACCAAGTGGTGCATTGTGATAATGCCCAACACTCAAAAATACCACTAAGTGCATCAATGCTCCCAATTAATTATGTGCAATCCCTCTCTTTAATCACTTTTTACCTATAAAGAGTTTCTGAGGTCCTTCTTAAGCCATACATAGGATAATATAGAGGGACCTTTACAAGAGTTGTAAACATGAGTCATGACCATTACCTCCTTTGTCCATATTTAAAACTTGGAAGACAAGGCTAGAAGTTTTGTAATCCATTTATCTATATTCTTTTCCACACTCTACACCACAACCTTGTAAAGAACTTTTGACAATTTATGTAAAGAAAAATTTAAGCCCAAGAATTTGAGAATATAACCATGTTGGCTCCAAGACCATTTTAGTAAGGACAAATAGTGAGGGATAAGGAATTGGGTTTGTCAATTTCATTGCATTTAGCTTGAGAAAACATATAAAATTTCCAAACATTTCATGGTATTGACCCAATCTATCTAGTCTTCTTGAAGGGTTTGAAATGAATCATCAACAACTTGCCCATTGACCAATTTCTTAGCTTCGAGATCAAGAAGAGGAATACACCAAATCATCCCTATATCAACTTTTGCACACAATAGACACCCTAGGGCTTTAGCATTCAAGACATATAGGGTTAGGGCTAAGGGGTATCCTTGCCTTATTAACCAAAATAGGCATCTACAAAAATCGTTTGGACACTATATATGAAGGTGAGACAAAAACTTAGAGCTTTGAACATAGCCATAACAAAGGCCATTTCATACAATCATAGGATTTCTTGAAGTCAATTTTGACAAATAAACCATCAAGGCCAATAGAACGAGCTCATTCCATGCCTTCCCACACTGCAATGACATTTTCCAAAATGTAATGCCCAAGAAAAAGCAAAGCAAAGTCTACTCTAGAGGAATGATTTTCAATTCAAATATGCTAAATGATATTTGGTTCAAATATGCTAAGATCCACAACTTTGAAGCACAAGAAGTAGCAAAATACCAAAGATAATTATAGAATCATGTTAAATAGAAGTAGAAAGGGTATAGATATTGTGAAAATGTATTAAAATACACTACTTAAAAATATTGGAGGGCGAATACTATTTTCATAATATGTAAAAATACAAAACTAGTGGAAAGGCTTCGACAAATTATGAAATACTTAACTAGTTTGCACACCTCTTGAGAGGGTGGGTGATGACCTGTATATATATTTTTGTCCATATACACATTATCATTCTCACCATCCACCTTCTCACCATCCGCAATACCAGTGAATGCGCGGACCCACTTTACAGAGAAATGGAGAGCATGTGAAGGAAAGCCATTGAAAAACAGGGAGCGTTATAGATTCCATGGCAAAAAATTGAAAAGCACCGCCGACATGCCCTTCAACCCTACTGTTGCTTCACCATTTCTTCATTTCCAACAACCGTTACTCCCACTCTTCCACGCCTCTCTTTTCTTCATTATGAGACAGTTCCTTCATGTGATGTGGGCGGGCGAAGAGAGCGTGGCTATAAAATACAAATTCGCTGCCCATTCGGTTGGCTTTCCTCTCTCTTTATCAGCACTCATTCCAGGTGTGCCTAATGGAATGAGATCATGTGCTCTCCGGAGAAGAAGAAGAGGAGGAAGAAAACAATGGAGATGAATATATCGTGGAACAATAAGAAGGTAGCTGCCGACAGAGAAGAGCCTCTACTGCAACGAGAAGTGGATGAACTCCTATCATGGGTACCGTCAATCAACAGACGTATGCAAAGCCTATAGCTGCTGCTTATTTCATAGATTTCTGCAGTTTGTCTACATGCAGTACTAATAAATTATTGATTAATTTTCATATGTTATAATGGTTGATTGACAATATTATAATTTGACTGTATATTTGTTTGATCTGGTTTAGGCCAATGCCTTTGAATGCATGGACGATGTTCAGCTTAGGAAATGCGTTCGAATTCATCAATCCTCCCAGAATTCCCCAGAAAAGCCACCAAGAATGAAACAGGTATTCATCTTGCAGCTTCATTAATAAAATCTTCAAAGTTCCACGAGCGTTTATGGATATGTTTAATATTAGGGTTGTAATATATTTAGTGGCCGAGTTCATGGACAAACTAACCTGTGCACGTCAAACAACTACATATTGCTCTGTAAAATGCGAGTAAATGATCAAATAAATGTGAAACAATTGCAAAATTCAATGACTGGAATGGAGCGATTTTATTTTTATGTCAGAGACCACGTTCTGATGCATCAGTCCAATTTCTTACAGGTACACAAGAGCACCGTTAGGTCCAATTTATTGGAGGTACAGAAGACCGTTAGGTCCAGACAGCCGAAATGTAGCAGTAGCAGTATCATGGCTGCCGTCTGGAAATTCCACTCTGAGGCAGAGGAAAACTCAATTACTGCATCCATAATTTAATGGATTATGGTTCCTGTACCTGTTGGTGTGTGGGAAGATGGCAAGCATGCATGTAGATTCTCACACAAGGATCTTAAACTACTCACACAAGGATCTTTAATTAGTTTAAGAGGAGCAACCTATGCCTCAGCTAAAATGCTTTTGGTTTTAATGAATTTTTTCCCCAAGGGACCCTCTTTCATGGATACATTTGTCTCTGTTATGGAAGTATCCCTTCCAGTGCATTGATAGTCTTAGTTGGATGGTTTTTATGAAATTTTTGGTGTACCTAATTTAAACACAGGAACTGCATACGTTATGACAAATAGTAGCAGAGCTAAGGCTTTTATCATTAGCAAAATCGTTGATTTATATATAGCAGAAGTCCATGGTTTGCAGAAATAATGCTTTTGCAAGACCGTGTTGCTTTGACAAAATGCTTCTTACTAGAATCAGTGGTGCTCAATTAGAAAATATGAACCTAAAATTGTGAAGATGGGCAGCATACATACATACCAGTAAATTCTGTTTTCCATACGTGAAAGTCTGTACCGCACCATTTTCCAACTGTACAACTACAATAATTCTCTGAGAAAAAAAGCCAAAACAATGCCAATTTATTCTGCAAATAAAAGCTGAAGGCATTTTACCTGGCGTCCAAAGATCCCCGGTTCAAGCCACACAGGAGCCATGGAGTTAAGAGGTGGATACAAGCAGACATTTAGTTAAGAGGTTGATACAAGCAGTGAAAGCATTCACATATTCAGTGATGCAATTCCCAACGTCCCTGGTTCAAACCACCCTGGAACCATGGAGTTAAGAGGAGAATACAGGAAATGAAAGCGTTGAGTAATTCAGTAATGCAAAGTGTGAAATGCAGTGTGAGTTCGCGTTTCATGAAGGAGGTCAAACTCGAACGTCGCACGCCAGTTTGCATAAACACCACGTCGTCGGCACTTTGCATGCGAATTCACAGCGTGACACTTTGCTTCCATGCGTACCGTTTCCGCGTATCAACTAAGAAGTTTCGCCACTGAACGGGCAACGTGGGTTAATTGTAATTTAATGTGGAAGAAAATTCTTTCATTTAATTATAACATATTTTAAAAATAAGTTAATAAATGGATTAACTTAATTCTAATATTTTTAAAATTTAATTGAATTTTTGGAAAATTATAATTATAATTATTTTAAATATAAGTTAATAAATGGATTAATTTAATTTTAATATTTTTAAATTTTCATTAAAAATCTAACAACTTTTAATTTTGATGAGTTGATGTAAATTTTAATTTTGAATTTAATTTAAAAATAAATAAAATTAAAAAAACATAACTACTTATTAATTCTCTCCTATAAATATAATTACACGAATTAAAATTTATATTAACTTTTTTTGAAATATTACAATGCATCATTATAGTTGGATAATAACTCATATTCTTCCTAAAGATGGTGACTAAGGAAAATGTATAACAACTATAATGTTTTTTTAGGAATTTGTGCCATGCATTAGAGATGAACGGATTAACAATTTCTATAAAAACGTATATACTATATTGTTAAAATTCAATAACATTTAAACTTTTATTATACTTCAAAAGATGATATTTTTAGGTGATGGTGAGGAGGTTTGAAAATATTAGAGAGTTTTTTTAATTAGAGATTTTGTTTTCATTGTAAGAATTTAGTTTAGTTAAATTATGTTTAAAGAGATATTTGAATCATTAATAGATTGTGTTTAAAATTATATAAATAATGTTGAAAATAAGAATAATCTAATTTTATGATAAAAAAGTTTTTGTTTTCTTTAAGATTGTAGTTTAGTTAAATTCTGTTTAAAACTTTTTAGGTGATGGTAAGGAGTTTTGAAAAGAATAGAGTTGTTTAAAACTTTTTAGGTGATGTAAGGAGTTTTGAAAAGAATATAGTTTTTTTAATTAGAGATTTTGTTTTTTTGTTTTCATTGTAAGAATTTAGTTTGGTTAAATTGTGTTTAAAGAGATATTTGAATCATTAATAATAGATTGTGTTTAAAATAATATAAATAATGTTGAAAATAGAATAATTTAATTTTATAATAAAAAGTTTTTTTTAAGATTATAAATATGATAAGAATATATTAAAAATTTTAAAAATAATTATAATTTTGGTTTTATCATCTATTCAAGTTAGGATGATATAAAGATGTTGTTGGCTAAACTATTGGGGAATCATGGAAAACACCATTTTGCACAATAAAGATACTATTAAAAAAAACTTCAAGAGAAAATGTGGTGTGATAAAGAGTTAGAGGAAAAAAGAAAATTAAGTTATTATAAGGATGTAATCAACCCTAATCTAGAAGATCAAAATTATCTATTTATTTTTCTAAATGTAAAAATAAATAAAAATCATTGTTAAGATAAGAACAAATTCTCACTAGCTCCATAGTGAAACATTAATCATCATCATCATCATCATCATCATTAATTTAAAAAAAATAACATTCCATACATATAAATTACAAAATAACAATTAGACATTCCCATTATTTATAAAATTTATATTTAAATATTTTTAAATATTAAAATGGTATGTGAATATTTTTAAATATTGAAATGATATGATATATTAGAATATATATGTTTTCTTGGACATCATGTTCAAATTATTAATATTTTCAATCTATAATATCTCTCTGCGGTTTTGAACGGGAATAATATTTCTCTGCGGTTTTGAATGGAAATATATTTTTGCGTGGTTTTGAACGAGAATACTACTTCTCTGTGGTTTTGAAATTAATATTTCTCTGCGGTTTTGAATGGGAATAATACTTCTCTCTTTTTTTCTTCTTCTAAGATTATATATCTAGGGTTTTCAACTCCAATAATATTTTTTATTTTTTTAAGGAGATACTTTATTTCTAATATTATATATCTAGGGTTTTGAACAAGAATAATACTTCTTTGTTTATTTAATTTTTATGAGATATTTTATTTCTAAGATTATATATCTAGGGTTTTTACCCAGAATAATCTCTGTAGTTTCTCTGGACTTCTCTGTCGTCTTCACAAATTATTTTTTGGCTTCTTCAAAGAGTTGAGCATTTGGACATCTGAAATGAGGTGAGTCACTTTTTACTTTGATTCAATTTTAATTTTACTTAAAGAGATTTAAATATATATTTTTTATTTTTTTTATTTTAAGTTTCAGAAGTAAAAGTTGATTTGAGAGATAAAGTCAATCCATAATAATAATTGTTACATCTTTTTTCTCTTCTTTTCAATATGAGCACTCCACCACCTATTCCAAAAACTCACCCTAACAA
>ML799554.1:0-36498 GCA_009831015.1 Picea engelmannii
TTTTTCATTGTTCGTATATGAGTTAAAGATCAATTCAACACAATGCTTGTCTTGCTAATTGTCTTTGTATGAATGAAAATCAAACTAGCACAAGCTAAAGTCATACAAACAATGCACCCTTTCGTTGCAATCAAAATGAAAATCGAAAGAAAAGAAACAATCAAAGAGAAAACAAAATTCACACCCGAAAAGCAAAAGTTGAAGAACAATGACCTTGACTCGAATCAAGATAAAGACGTATGTAGGCCTTTGATGACCTTCACTAGGGTTTGTACTCCGCTGATGAGGAGAGAAGAACAATGCATGGGTCTTAAACTTCGCTCAACAGGAAAGACTTGAATGAAAATAGTGAATAAGGCTACAAGATCCAAACAGTGAGGTGCTTATTCTTCAATCAAAAGACAGATGTCAAGGTTGAAAAGGAAGAAACATTGACTCACAAGGTTACTCAGCAGAGGAAACACAGAGGCAAAATCCAAAAAAAAACAATTTTAGAAGATTTTTGAGCCAAAGAGGGCTGGCGCTCTGTTGCCAAGGGAAAGGAGTGGTATAGCGCTCTTTGAAAATCTATTAGGAGCGTTGGCCCTCTATTAACACTAGGACAGGGGCGCCAGGGTCTGAAACTCCAAAAATTGTCAAAAAAATAAAAAAATTGCAATCCAATTTCGACAATTATGCTGAGTGTGATGGGGGTAGGGAGCCAATCAGCTCATGAAACCAATCAAAAGAGGAGTGAACCAGGTCTGAAACAATCAAGGGATAGAACTAGGTCAATGAGGAGAAATCGAAATAAGAAGTTTCGAATTTGAGGCTATGTCCCCAGTATGGTCGCCAGTTTGTGTTGTAGGAAAATCTCCCTGCGGACAGGTAGATCGCCTCTAAGAGCTTGACCTTAACCCTAGACAGAAAAATGCTTAACGTGGACACTGACTTCCCTTCAAATCTATCTAAACTAATACATGAGAAGGAAGGATAACAGAAGTACCTCTTTATCGAGGTTTGTCCCTGCACGCTCCGAGTTGCGCTCCAATCCTTTGTTCCTCGCTGAGTTCTGCAGACAAACAAGATACGACTACTTCCTACTCTGTTGATATCAACTTGAAGATAGATCTATCAATTAATGATAAGTTCATGTAACATCAGACACAGACTAGAAAGAAATAGGCCAAGCGTGTCATATTAATGAGAATAACGATAGCAGTACTTACAATCGTAGATGTGAATGTGACAGCTTCGTCAAGTCCCCTTCGTCTAACCCTTGCTCGAAATATCCCCAACCTGGCTGACAACAAATTCACTGATCACTTCCCCTTTGGGTGACTGTGTGTTTCCTATGAGATCATAGGTTTCATGCTAGCAATTCTTCCCCCTTTCCACCATCATAGAGCTTACTTATATAGGTTGACAGGAGCCTAACCTCTTGAGTTATGTTTAGAACAAGTTGGGAACCTCCTCCTTAGATCAGGGATCTCTTGATGAAACCAAGAATTCAAGTACAACTGCCTCTTAATCTCAAAATATCCTTCCCTCATTCTCCTCAACGGGCTAACAACTGACCCAGATTAGGGAGCGCTCCTTTAAAAGGGGCATCAGAGCGCTAGAACACTCCTTGAGAAGCTTAAGGGGAGCGCTAGTGCTTCAAACATGGGCAACGCTCCTTCAGAGGGGTGAGGAAGCGTTATAAGGCTCCCTGAGGCCTTATAGGGGAGCGCCAACGCTCCTAAAGCTGTTTTAGGGGAGCGTTCACCCTCCAAACTCTTGATTGAAAGCCCTTCTTAGGTGTTAAGAGTTACCTGACTCCAGTGAACCAGTTCTCCTTCTTTAAACCAAGTACATCATATGTTTTAGGTGTCTCCTTAGTGTCTTCATCATGGCAATATGCTTAAACGACATTTGCGACACTTGTAACCAACTTGCGACACTTGCGAAAGTTGTAAGGAAGTTGCGACACTTATGACAATTGAGAGGAATATGAAACACTTATCCAGTCGAGCAATTTTGACGTGTAACATCCATGGTTATGGAAACCACTAGGTTTCAGTCGACCTCATGGAAAATCATGAAATCATGTCTCCTTTGACCGACTTACAAAAGGGTAAGTTCATGATACTTCAGAGCTCCGAATCTATAAGGACTTATCTTCTTTTTGGTCTAACACTAGGTTCCCAGACCTTAGTCGCATGGGTCCTTAGAAGACTCTTGTGGGATACGCACTAATTATTTTAGCCATAAAGGAGTTAAGGATATGTACATGAGCCCTTGGTCATATGAAGAGGAGTTTGAAGGAAATTCCCTTCTTCCACGGGGTTTGAAATTTACATTCTCTCTAAGGTAGGTCTGAAGGGTCATCATGACTTCAACATTTCAACAAGTCCTACCCTTATTCTCCTACAGATTCCCATCCCATGAATCTCTAGTGGCCAGGATGAGGTGAACAGAGGACCATTCGGAAATAGGGATTCATAGAGAGACAATACATAATTATACCTTGAGCCATTCAATACATAACTAAGTCATAACCATATACATGCATTCAATTACTATTTCAATTTCAACACATAAAGTATGAAAATACTTATCAGAAGACCAGAGTTTGTGAAGTGACTGTTGAAAAGGGTGCATGTTTCCACCCAAGCATAGGCACAACTACTCTTGATGGATTTACCACTGGCCACCCCCGAGCTAGACGATGACGCTCTAAGAGAGACTCTTTACTCTTTCTCAATGATAGCCGAGGACAAAGGTTACTCTCATCCTTCTACAAGATCTTGGCAACCAGTTTTCTATATAGTAGGAAAGAAGGTCTGCTCGAGTACTTCCATAGTCACTCATCAGCCTTGTTTATCATCTTGTAATGAAAATCCTACCCATGGCTTCTTGCACCCATAACAATCTTATTTCCCAGTTCTTCCTCGAACCAGAGAACTACAAAAACACTCTTTCGACTCTGCTCTCTTTGCAAATCCGCTTTCTCTCCTTTTTCTTCTACCCACGAATTACTTCTTCCTTGCCTTTCTCATCAAGTTTGCATGGGTCTGAATCCCTAGTTCGTGGTCAGATATGGAAGTCTAACATATGGTTACTCTTCCCCATATCCTCATTAACTCTTGAGGAGGGCCTTCCAACTACCAGTTTGATTGGTAATTCATTTATGGGTCAGAGGACTATTGAGTAATTACATCCAGTAAGGTATTGGTTTGGTGAGGGTCATCTCAACCATTCTTGGTTTTCCCTCACCATCCCTCTCATAGAATACATGGTCTATCTTGGAAAACTCCCCCCTTTCAGTAGTTGTG
This sequence comes from Picea engelmannii, assembly GCA_009831015.1. Lineage (NCBI taxonomy): Eukaryota > Viridiplantae > Streptophyta > Pinopsida > Pinales > Pinaceae > Picea > Picea engelmannii. The sequence goes on from ML799554.1 coordinate 3,297, forward strand.
CAACACATATCCAATTTCTATTAATAACAGAAAATTCATACATTGACCCTTTTATACAAAGGTTCATCAAATCAAACATTCACACATATTTATTCTACCATAGTCTCTTGGCCGGTTATAGTTATATTTACAAACTGGGGAAAACATGGGTATTACATTTCTACAATGTATTATGCTTCTATTATGGATAAATAAATTGAGGATTTCTTCTTATTGAGCCAAGACACTAGGTTGTTTCCAAAAAAAAAGGCTTTGCCACTGGTTCTCTTTCTATCATCGACACTACCTTCCCAATCTACATCTTTGTAAGTTGTCATAGTAAAGTATTTTCCTGTGGGATACCATAAACCAAATTCAAATGTGCCTTTCAGATATGTGAATATTATTTTTATTTCCTGCATAGCCGTTTCCTTTGGTTCATCCTAAAACCTTCCAATCAACCCTAATTCCTGCATTATATATGGCCTTGAAGTTGTCACATATAGTAGTCTTCCTATCATTGATCTTTACAAAGTTTGATTAGCTTCCTTTGATTCATCCTCTTTTCTTAATTTACAATCGGTGACCATGGGTGTGGTGGTATGTTTGCAGTCTTCCATTTCAAACTTCTTCAACATCTCCTTGATATATTTGGTACAATAAATGAATATGCCTTTGTTGGTTTGAGAAATATGCAACCATAGGAAGAAGGAAAATTCTCCGAGCATAGACATCTCAAATTATTATTGCATTTCTTCTGCAAAACTTTGGATCATTCTATTAGAATTACTTCAAAAAATGATATCATCCACATAAACTACAATTATTAACATCTTTGCATTGTTTATTTTGGTGTAAATATTGCTATATGATGTTCCTCTTATGAAACCTTATCAATGCAAGTACTTGTCAAGTCTTGAATACCATGCTATGGGAGCTTGCTTTGATCCATAAAGTTCCTTTTATAATTTGCAAACATAATCTTCATTTTTTGACAATAAGAATCCTTCAAGATGTTCAATGTACCCTTGTTCCTCTAGATATCCATTCTAGAATGTTGCCTTGACATCCATCTGATGTGCCTTAAAATTATTGAAGCTTGCAAATGCAAAAAACATTATAATGGCTTCTAGTCTTGCAACAAGAGCAAACGTTTATTCAAAGTCAATACCTTATACTTGAGAATACCCTTTGCAAACCAGTCTTGTTTTATTTCTTACTACTTTTCCATATTCATTTAACTTATTTCTGAATACCTACTTTCTACCAATCACATTTTTATGTTTGGGTCTTGGCACACGTTTCTATGTCTGTTTTTTTCAATCTAGTTTAACTCTTCTTCCATAGAATTCACTCAATGTTTATCATTACTGGCCTCTGCAAAACATTTAGGCTCTATTTTGGACAACAAGGAAAAATTTACTTGTTCATAGGTGCCTACCAGTTTTCTCTTGGTTTGTGTTCCTCAATTTTTATCCCCAAGAATTAAGTCTTTTGGATGATTCTTCTGCACAAACCTTGATGGGTTTTGTGTATCTTTGCATTCAGTTTCCTCTTCCTCTTATTCATTTTCTTCCTCTCCTTTTTCATATTCTTGTTCTTCTTCTTCATTGTATTATATTTCTTTCAATGGCAGTTTTTTCTTATGAGGTTTGACTTCATCTATTTTAACATTTATAATTTCAACAATATTTTGTAGTCTTTTGTTATAACATATATAGGCTTTGATTCTTGATGAATAACCAAGGAAAATTCCTTCATTTTCTCTTGATTCACACTTTCCTAGATAATCATCATCTCTTTTGATGTAACACTTGCTTCCAAATATTCTGAAGTGTTTGATGGATGCTAGTCATCCTTTCCATAATTCATAGGGTTTCTTATCACCATTGACTCTAATTTTCCCTATGTTTAGAATGTAAATAGCATCATTAACTTCTTCTCTCCAAAAGATGTCTAATAATTTTGCTTCATTTAACATTGTCCTAGCGATCTTTTGTACATGTCTATTTTTCCTTTCAACTACTCCATTTTGTTGAGTTCTTGCAACTACATAATTTCTTTTTATTCCATGGGTTTCACAAAATTATTCAAATTCATTGGATGTGAACTCACCTTCGTTATTTGACCTTAACCATTTTCTTTTCAGATCTATCTCATCCTCCAGTAAAGATTTGAATGCTTTGAACTATTCAAATTCCTCAGATTTATTTTTTAGAAAGGAAACCTAAGTCATTCGTGTATAATCATCAATGAGTAGCATAAAATAATTATCTCCTTCCAGACTTTTTGTTCTTGTTGTTCCACAAATATTTGTATGCACAAGTTCCAATGGCTTAGATGTTGCATATTACTTTGTTCTGAAGCTCATCCTTGAAATTTTTCCGTGTTGACACTGCCTACAAATAATGTTTGTGGGTTTTGTGATCTTTGGCATATCTCTTATTATTTGATTGGTGCTTATTTTTACCAGGTTGTCAAATTTTATATGGCGCATTATTTTATTCCATAGCCATCTTTCATCTGTCTTCCTTATAAAACATTTTTCTCTATTAATTTCAACAAGAATATATACATTGTTTTGGGTTCTCATTGCTTTCGCGACCAACTTTCCTGAACTTTCCTTTCTGATCTTACATTCTTGGTAGTCAAAAGTAAGAGTGTGTCCTTGGTCGTAATGTTCCCAAGCTGATTTTTTCTGGAACCAAGGGTTGTTTTGACTGTTTGTTTTAGTGTTTCAGTGTGTTATGCAGGTTTACTTCATCAAAGTTGTGCATGAAGGTGTTTTTCATGAATATTATAGCATAGAGACAAAGAACGTATCACATAGTGCAATAAAATGACAATATACATTAAACAATGGACACCAAGGAAGAGCCAGCAACTTCAAATCTGACCTTTATTTCGATAGTAAGAAGATCCTAATACAATAGATCTGCAGATCTGGATAGATAAAGATAGAATAACAAAGTTGTAATGAATACTGCTCCAATAAGATCAAATATTGAAGAGCATATCCTCCAAAGGCATCACAAACACATGAAGAAAGGGACAAGATCAATTTATTTCCCTTATATAGTTGGATCTCCTCTCCCTGGATACGTTGCACACTATTTTGTTGGTTGTATCTCACCTATATTTTGGTCCTCCTCTTCTGGACCTCCAAACCACTCCAAAACTCATAAGATAGTAGATCAGGGGAAGATAAACCCCTTGGTTGAGTATTTTTCTGAATGGAGGTGTTTTGGTACCTCATATGAGTAGATCTAACTTATGCAGTGCACCCTCCTCCTCTCATACTCGTGCCAAGATTATAACAAATGATATGATAAGGAAATCTCCTCCAAGATGGGATAGGAAAGGAGCCTTAGGTCCAACAACCAAATCCCAATAGGTTTTACGCTCCAAATTTTCTCCCTCTCTTTAAATTGAATAGATCTTCTTCAAATAGTGCGCCCCTCTGTTGGAAAAACCCTTACTGGTGCGCATTACTCTTCTCCTTCCTTGTAGAATCAACCTGAGACTAAGTATAATGGTGAGAGAGGGATATTTCACCTTCGTGACCAAACTTGGACCAGGAAAGGTGGATTCTTTCACCACCGAGCTGATCTCTAGGGTTTTTTCTCCCCAAACCCTCAAAACGTCCTTATCTCAAGAGTTGAAGATGCAAAAGTGAAAATGACAAGAATAATTAGTGAAGAACCCTCCTTTTTCCTTTATACCCCTGTTCTAATTCTCAGTTGAGTTAGTTGACCACCCTCTAAGGTTAACTCCTTACTTTTCTCCACGTGGTATTTTTCCCACTTACTTTACCTTTTCCCTAAAGTCACTTTTAAATTATAACATTGTGCTAAAGTGAATACTTTTGAGTCACTTAGCCCCCATATCTCATGAGACTATAGTCTAGTGGGGACATATAGACTAATAAGTCTCTGTAATGTTAGAAAGATAGGATCACAGAGCAATAAAATAAGACAAATGTGGAAATAAAACACAAAATATACACAATACAATAGAGACACAGATATACGTGGTTGACCTAGTGTGGGCTACGTCCACCAGAGAAATTGCTAAGTCCTTCCTTTATTATTATCCAGCAAATGAAGGGATACAACCTACAACACACCCATTGTAACTTCCTCTTCTTTCTCTCACATTTTCCTCTCTCAGAATATAATATTCACAATGATACATAGCTGCAATACAATTCCCTCATAAAATAGGGTTTTCTTCTAGGGAAAAAAACCCTAGCATAACTTCTACTGTCAAATATATGACCTTATAATGAACGGTTCAAATTTACTATGAAATTAAAATATACATTTACAAGGAAATTTTTCCTTCGGGGACATCACCCCCGAACCCTCGTCGGGGGCCCACTTTCCCCCAGACCCCCTAGCTAGGGGGATGATCCCCCCGAACCTCGCAGGGGGGGAAATACCCCCATGCAACCCCCCCGCATGGAGGGGTGTACAATATTCTAGGGTGTACATTATTCATGGGGTATAAACATGATTGAAAACAAATACCTATGAAACAGGAAGATAACGAGGATCCAAAACCAACAATCTCCCACTTGGAGACTAATCACAAAAACTCCATTGTTTTTTTACATGTTGGACTATACTCCACCTTGGACCTAGAAAAATTCTCATCTTCACCGTCATGCTTGAAGACCAACTGAAACTGAGAAGGAACTCATTTTCTTCCTGTTTACTCCCTTTGTTAACATGTATGTCGGATTATGTCTAGTGTGTATATTTTCCAACTTCAATTTTCCATATTCCAAGACAGATCATATGAAATGGTACCTGAGTTGTATATGCTTAGTCTTTGAATGGAAGGATGATTTCTTTTCAAGATGAATGGAACTCTCATTGTCACATGACAACCTGCTATTCTCTTGCTTCTTTCTCAATTCCTCCATAAACCTATGTAACCAAATCATCTCTTTACTAGCCTCTGTAGCAACAACATACATTGCTTTTGTTGTTGAAAGTGCAACAACCTTTTGCATTTTTGAAATCTAACTGACTGTTGTTCCACCTATAGTAAAAACATACCTTGTGGTGATCCTCCTGCTATCTTATCACCTACCATATCTGAATCAACATATCTCTGTAGAACAATGTCTAAACCTCAAAAACATAATGCATGAGTAGCAGTACCTCTCAAATACCTGAGAATCCACTTTACTACATCACAATGTTATTTACCTGGATTGTTCATATACATGCTCACAACTCCCACTACATGTGCAATATCTAGTCTTGTGCAAACCATCGCATACATCAAGCTACCAATTGTTGATGAATAAGGGATATTGGGAATGTATTGTATATCCTCATGTGTCTTGGGACACATTTCCTTAGTTAATTTAAAATGGTTGGCCAAATGTGTACTAATTGTTTTTTCATTCTGCATTCTAAACTTCTCCAACACCTTCTTTGTGTACTCACCCTGAGACAATGTCAATTTGTGATTTTTCTTGTCTCTTGTTATTCTCATACCAAGGATTTTCTTTGTAGCACTCAAATCATTCATTGCAAATGAATTATATAATTTCTTCTTGAGTACATTTATATCCTGCATATTAGACCCTGCAACAAGCATGTCATCTACATACAATAGCAATATAGTATAGCTTCCATTTTATATCCTTTTAAAATAAACACAGTGATCAAAACGACATATACTATAACCTTGTTATGTCATAAACTTGCCAAACTTCAAATACCACTGCCTTGGAGCTTGCTTTAGTCCATACAATCTCTTCTTCAACCTGCATACCAAATTTTTCTTTCCTTTGACCTCATACCCCTATGGTTGCTACATATAAATCTCTTCCTCCAAATCCCCATGGAGAAAACTTGTTTTTACATCTAATTGTTCAAGATGAAAATCTTCTACTACCACAAGAATTAAAATAGTCCTAATTGAAGTCATTTTAACAACATGAGAAAATATTTCATCAAAATCTATACCTTTCTTTTGTGCAAACCCCTTTACAACAAGTCTAGCCTTGTACCGCTTTTTGCCTCCATATTCTTCCKTCAACTTGTAAAACCATTTATTCTGTAATGCTCTTTTTCCTGTAGGAAAATGAACCAAGTCCCAAGTCCAGTTATGTAATAGGGAATACATTTCCTCTTTCATGCCTTGCTCCCACTTATTTTTAGTGTCTACATGCATTGTCTCTTCATAACATTCTGGTTCACCAAAATTAGTCAAGAATAAATAATACAATGAAGGAGAGTATTGTTCAGGGGGTCTACTTAACCTGGTAGATCTTCTAACAACACTTGCGGGATTTTGAGGTACCTGTTTCTCCTATTGTTTTACATTTTGATTTTTTGGTACCTTTGAAATTTCCTTTTTAGTGATCTCATCAACCACTTTGTATTCTGGTTTTTCTTTTTCCTATTTCTTTCCCTGCAACTGATCTTTGTACATGACCTTCTCATTAAATATGACATCTCTACTCCTAATGATTTTGTGATTTTCATAATCCCATAAGAGATAACCAAAATCATTAAAACCGCATCAAATAAAGAGACACTTCTTGGATTTTTCATCAAGCTTTTTTCTATTTTCTTTATCAATATGGAAAAATGCTTCACAACCGAAAGTATTCAAAAAGGAACAGTTTACATTTTTACCCGTAAATGCCTCCTTTGGAATTCCACCATCCCAAGATCTTGAAGGTCCTTTGTTTATTAATTAAACAACAATATCTGCCCAGAACTGTAAGGTAAAACCAACATGCAATCTCGTACTCCTTGCATGCTCCATGATTTTCTTGTTCATCCTTTTTGACGCACCATTTTCTTGTGGTGTTTCTGGAATTGTCTTCTCTCTACAAATCGCATGGTATGAATAGTAATCATCAAAATCCTTTCTGCAATATTCACCTCCATTTTTCGATCTGAGACACTTCAACCTATTTCATGTCTCATTCTCAACCAAATCTTTCCATTTCTTAAAAGTATCAAAAACATCAGATTTTTTTCAAATGCAATAAACCCATTTTTTCTAGTTGCATCATCAATAAAAGTAACATAATAACGAGAGACACTTAGAGATGATACCTGAGTTGGTCCCCATACATATTTATGCACAAGCTCTAACCTTTCACTCTTCTTTTATTTTCTGACTCTGAGAAATATGACTCTCTTATGTTTTCCATAAACACACTGCTCACAAAAATCCAAATCAATTTGTTTAAGATCTGGAAACAAATTTCTTTTGTAAAGTATATGCATCCCCTTCTCACTCATGTGTCCAAGCCTATGATTCCACATTTTTGTATCCACTCATGTAGAAGATAAAGAGATAGAAGAGTTAGTATTACCAGTACATAAATACAATGTACCTACCTTCTCTCCTTTTTCTATCACCAGTGATCCTTTCGTGACCTTGAATCCACACCTTATCTTCAAATATGGATATACAACCTTCACTTGCCAAATTCACTGTTGAAATTAGATTTTTCCTTAGATATGGACCATGTCTTACCTCTTTCAACAACCATTGGTTTCCATTCCTTTGCTTTATTTTTACATTTCCCATTCCAACAATTTTGCAGGGTGCATCATCACCCAAATGAACCTGTCCAAAATCACCTTGAACATAATCTAGAAATTTTTTCCTATGGGGTGTGGTATGAAATGAAGCCCCTGAATCTACTACCCAAGACTCAGAAATATTATCTACAGAAAGAATCAAATCATCTTGTAACACATCACTTGTTACATTTGCTTCTTGATTTTTCTCTTGTTGTCCATCTCTTTGTTTCTTTGGAGCTCTGCAGTCTTTCTTCAGATGTCCTTTCTTCCCACAATTCTAGCACTCTATCTTTCCCGGTCTGGAATTGGATCTTCCCTTCCTAGAATTCTCGCAGTTCCCTGATCCCTTTCCTCTATCCTTTTGTCTTCCCCCATTCTCCATGTTTAATGCATTACTTGGTGTCTCGCTTGTGATTTTTCGTCACATTTCCTCACTAAGGATAACACCAACAACATCATCAAATTTTAAGTGTTTGAACCATAGACAAATATCCTTGCAACCATCACCAAGCCATTCCAACTTTCTGGCAATGAGCACAATATTATAAGAGCCCCGACCTCATCCTCAAAGTCCACTTTTATAGAACTTAACTGATTAGTAACTGTATTAAATCATTTAAATGATTTGCAACAGAACCACCTTCTGGCATATTCATATTAAATAATATCTTCATTAGAGATACCTTATTGGATGTCGAGGGTTTTTCATACAATTTAGCCAATGTTTCTATCATCTCCTTCGTTGTCTTTTCTTTCGAAATATTGAAATCCACCAACGCTTCTAGGATCAACCGTATCATTCCTAGTGCCTTTCTGTCAAGAACCTACCATTCTTCATCCTTCATGGCCATTGAATTATTTTCTATTCCACCCAATGGAAGGAATATATCCTTTTGATAAAAGCAATCTTCCTCCATCTTCCACCATTTCTCCCACTCGAACTAGGAACCCTCTTTTCCTACGAGTTACCTTTCGCTCTGATACTAGTTGTTAGAAAAACAGGATTGCGGAGCATTAAAATAAGACAAATGCATAAATAAAACATAGAAGATACACAATACAATAGAGACACATATATATGTGGTTCACTCAGTGTGGGATACGTCTACCAGAGAAATTTTCAGGTCCTTCCTTTATCATTATCCAACAAATGAAGCGATACAACCTACATCACACCCGTTGTAACTTCCTCTTCTTTCTATCATAGTATCCTCTCTCAGAATACAATATTCGCAATGATACATAGCCGCAATACAATTCCCTCATAAAATATGTTTTCCATCTAGGGAAAAAAACCCTAACATAACTTCTACCGTCAGAACTACAACCTTATAATGAACGATCCATATTTCCTATGAAATTACAATATACATTTACAAGGAAATTTTTCCTTCATGGGCCTGCTTTCCCATGGACCCCCTAGCTGGGGGGATGACCGCCCTGACCCTGCAGGGGGGGCAAACCCCCCTGCAACCCCCCCCCGCATGGAGAAGTGTACAGTATTCCTGGGTATACAATCTTCATGGGGTATAAACATGGCTGAAAACAAAAACCTATGAAACAGGAAGATAATCAGGCTCCACAACCAACATGTAATCCTCTCATCAAGAGGTGGGGGACATTACAGTCTCCCCTACTAGGAATTGCTTGCCCAGAAGCAATTTTGATCCTACTTTCTAAAGAACCTTTTCATTCTCCCATATAACATCCTCAATAGGAAAATCCTTCCACTTGATTATGTAGTCCCTGATGCTCCTCTTCCTTAGTCTTTTCTCCCTCACTTCCAACATTGTTTCTGGTATCAATATCAATTTTCCCTCCTCATCCAATGGAGGTATTTCCTCAATAGGAATGATGTGTTGTCCTAAGGCTCTTTTCAAGCATGATACATGAAAAAAATTGTTTATTTTTCTTTCGGAGGGTAACTCAAGCTCATATGCCACAGCCCCTACCTTTCTTCTCACCCTGTACGACCCAAACAAATGAGGTTGAAGCTTTTATGTGTCATTCCTCTTTATAGAGGCTTGTCTGTATGGTTGGATTCTTAGGTATACGAGATCACCAACCTAAAAAGTGAACTCTACTTTGTGCTTATCTTCCTAAATCTTTTGTTGTTTTTGTGGCATGTGCAAATGGTCTTTGAGTTCTCTGAGTATATCCTGGATCTTTAGAATCCAATCCTATACCATAGGTGCTCTATTATCCCCAAATAAAATCTCCACAAATGTGAGAGGATCATAACTATACAAATCCCTAAAAGGAGACATACCTATAGACATGTGGTAGGTGTTGTTGTAACAATACTCACCAAGATGTAACCACTTAACACATGCCTTTTTTTGCCCAGATACATGATTTCAGAGATATCCTTCTACCCATTTGTTAACTATCTATGTATGAACATCCTTCTGAGGGTGATAACTGGTGCTGGGAGTCAAGGTCATACCTACCAACCTAAATATATCTTGCCAAAAATTACTCATGAAACTATTGTCCCTATCACTCACAATGGTTTTTGGCAACCCATGTAGCCTGAATATCTCTCTGAAGAATAACTCTACAACTTGTGAAGAACTATAATCTGTGGCAATGGAAAAAAAAATGAGCATACTTAGTCAACCTATCTACTACCACAAAGATGCAATCTTTTCCCTAAACTTTGGGAAACCTTGTGATGAAGTCCATGGAGATACCCTCCCATTTTTTCTCTGAAATGGGGAGTGGTTGCAATAAACTTGTTGGATGAGTGTGTTCATACTTGTTTTCATGACATCTAGAACATTCCCTAATATGGTGAATTACATCCTCTTTCATACCCCTCCATGTGAATCTCTTCCTAACTTGCCTGTATGTCTCGACAAAGCCTTGGTGCCTAGCCAATGGTGAGTCATGGAATTCCTTTAGCACTCTCCCTTTGAATTCTGACTCGAGAACTAGGAAAATTCGGCCTTTTTAATATATGATGTCATCCATGATCCTGAAGTTCTCATCCTATATATGCCCATCCATCAACTTACATGCAAACTTGTTTTTTGAATACTCCACAAAGAGGTGTGCCTTCCAATCAACTGAAATATATGTCATGGAATATGCTGAAGGTCTCCTGGATAAAGCATTAGTCACCACATTGTTTTTTTCCTTTGAAAAATTCAATGTCAAAGTCATAAGATTGGATTTTTCTAAACCATTTCTATTGCCTCTCATTGAGGTCCTTTTGATCCAAGAAGTATCTTAGGCTATTATGATTAGTTATGACAACAAATTTTCCCCCAGCCAAGTATTGTCTGAATTTGGCCAAGGCATGCATAATGGCCAACATCTCATTTTCATAGATGGTGTATAGGAGCTCAGCCCCCCTCAATTTTCAGATTTTATAGGAAATAGAGTGTCTATTTTGCATAAGAATTTCTCCAATTCCCTCACCTAAGGAATCACAGTCCAATATGAATGACTATGATAAAGATGGAAAAGAAAGGACCAGAAAAGTACTCATCACCTTCTTCATGTTGTCAAATGCTACCTGTGCCACTTGACTCCACTTGAATGTGCCCTTTCTGGTCAAATGTATCAAGGGTGTGCAAAGTTGGGATAATCCTTTGACAAAACTCCTATAGTAACAACAAATGCCAAAGAATCCCTTCAACTCAATAAGAGTTTTGGGTGTTGGCCAGTCAAGTATAATTTGTGTTTTCTCTTGGTGTACATGTACCCCTTTTTCTCCAATGATATGTCTCAAGTAAAGGACTTCAGTCATCCCAAATTCACACTTTGACTCATTAGTGTACAAATACTTCTCCTCCATAATGCTCAAGATTTGGTCCACATGCTTGAGATGATCCTCCCAAGTCTTGATATATATCAACAAGTCATCAAAAAAGACTAAGAGAAACTTCCTCAACTGCATGTTGAAGACATGATTCATGCATGATTGGAAGGTGGTTGGCGCATTAGTTAGCCCAAAGGGCATAACCAAAAATTCATAATGACCATAATGGCATCTAAAATTTGTTTTTGGCACATCTTGCTCCCTCATTTTGATTTGATGATAACCAGAGCGCAAGTATATTTTGGTAAAGTAGATGGTGACATGAAACTCATACAATAGCTCATCTATCTGAGTGATGGGGTACCTGTTCTTAATAGTCTTCTTTTTCAAGGCCTTGTAGTCAATGCACATGCACATAGTCCCATCCTTCTTCTTAACCAAAACCACTGAGGATGCAAAAGTACTAGAACTTGGCCTAATATGACCCATGTCCAACATTTCTTTAATAGATTTTTTAATTTCATCCTTATACCTTTTTAGGTGTCTATAAGGAGTAGTGATAACTAGTTTTGTGCCTTCTTCCAACTCTATCATGTGCTCAAACCCCCTATCTAGTGGTGGTCTCGGTGGAATAGGTTCAAAAGCCTTGTTGTGATTGTCAATGATTTTCTATATGTCAAGAGCGGAGAGAGGATGCCCTTTCTTATCCACTTGAATTGATATCAAACATTCTGTTTCATATAAAATCTCCTCTCTCTTGAATATGGCTTCCATGCACTTTGATGTAACCAATTTGAGTGTATTACATGTCATTCCCCTCAAGGTGACCCTTTTTCCATTCTCCCCATTGAATGGCATCTCCTTAGTTTTGCAGTTTTTGGTAATGGGCCCCAAAGTACTAAGCCATTGTACTCTTAATATTGCATTAGTGTTAGGTAGGTCCATCACATAAAAATATTCTACCAAGTCATATATTCCCAATGTGAGGCTCAAACCTGGAATGTACCTATCACAAGGCAAAGTATTTCCCCCTACTACCTCCACACAAAATCCTTCAAACTCAACTGTAGGAATATGCATCCTTTTCACCAAGGCCGAATCAATGAAGTTGTGTGATTCTCCTCCATAAATAAGGATAGATACCTTTTGACCTTGAAGCACCCCCCTCGTCTTGAAGGTACTGTATTTGGGTAATCCACTGATGGATGCAATGTTAATTTTCTTCTCTCCTGATGGGCCAAAATATGTCTCTTCTCCCCCTTCACCTTGCACATTGGCAGGGTTGGGTTGATTTGATTCTATGTTTTGTATGTGGCCAATCTCCTCATCCTCTTCATCATTTGAGATCACCTCAATGTAGTGAACCTTGCATTTACCCATGCATTTGTGTCTTGGTTTCCAAGGTTCTTTTCATGTGAAACAAAGTTATTTCCTCCTCAACTCTCTCCTAGTAGCATCATCCACCCTTCCCTTACCTCTATCCATTACCTTTGGATCCTTGTCCCCTTGGTTTATTGGGGGTCTTGGGAGTGAATTTGGCTTTAGCTTCTGACCCCATAAAGTTCCTAGTCCTCCATATGGCATCCTATAAGTTGGGGGGCTTAAAATCCTTAACCCAACCACGTAAGGGTTCCAACAACCCTTCAATGAAAAGCATCAATAGTCTAGCAGGTGATATGTCTATTACCATCATGGATATCCTTCGGAATTCCTCAACATAACTCTCTGGTGACCCTGTCTGCTTGAGTTGTGTGAGCTCCCTAAGGTGTATTTCAAGATCTCCCTGATCAAATCTGTCAATGAGCCTCTAGGTGAAATCTGGTTATGATGTGATCTGATTGTGTCCCAAAGTGTTCATACCATGATACCTCCAATCATGTACTTTCCCATCCAAAGATATAGTGAAAATTTTTATAGCATCAAGTTCCCTCATGGGGTTAAGCTGCAAATAAAAATCTAATTTTTTCACCCAAGCATGCACAGTAGATATAGTTGTCCCATCAAAGGTTAGTATATCCATCTTCCCTGACCTATGCTCCAACTCATGACTAATCCTCTAGTATTTTCTAGGCCTACCCCTGTATTTTATGCCAAAATATTGATCCAATGTAACCTGTCTCCTGAAACCTACACTCAAAGTTGAATACTCCCTAGCATACTCCTCAAAGTTGTCCTCTACTTTAGGAGGGAAGTTTTCCTACTGTTGAGCTTCCAAGAAATCAGACATGTAAGGTCTAGGAGTGGATCTATTGTGTCTTATCCCCTTGGAAGGTCCCCCTCCAAATCTCTGTCCATATGTATGGTAGTGAGGATCCTACTCATGATGATGTCTATTTCCCCCATGAGAACCACTAGCTTCCTTGTTCACATTATTATTTGGGCCATCTTCTCTGTGGTTCATCTGCATAAGGAGAAGAAAAATCTTCTCTTGGATAGAATTCGATCTCTCCAAGGAGTTTCTCATCTCAACCTGTCCTCTGTGTGTTGTTTCCTGAGTCTCCTGTAGATGGCGTTGAAGGTTGAACTGTGTGTTTTCTATGGAGATCTTCAACGCCCTCCTGCTAAAACATGTGGCTCGTTGTGCTCACCTGAACCTTCCATTTATGCCTTTGGTTCACCTATATGTCTTCTGCACCTTCCCATATAGATACCATTGAACGTCTACATGCACTGAACCCCACAAGCTGGGAGGATTTAATGCTCTGATACCACTATAATGTTGCCAAGATGATTTTGTTTGGAACCAAGGGTTGTTTTGACTGTTTTTTTAGTGTTTCAATGTGTTATGTATGTTTACTTCATCAAAGTTGTGCATGAAGGTGTTTTTCATGAAGATTATAAAATAGAGACAAAGAACATAACACATAGTGCAATAAAATGACAATATACAAACAATGGACACCAAGGAAGAGCCAACAACTTCAGATATGACCTTTATTTAGATAGTAAGAAGATCCTGATACAATAGATCTGCATATCTGGATAGATAAAGATAGAATATCAAATCTGGAATAAATTCTGCTCCAATAAGCTCAAATACTAAAGAGAATATCCTCCAAAGGTATCACAAACACATGAGGAAAGGGACAAGATCAATTTCTTTCCCTTCTATAGCTAGATCTCCTCTCCCTGGCTAAGTTGCACACTATTCTACTTGCTATAGCTCACCTATGTTTCGGCCCTCCTCTTTTGTATCTCCAAACCACTCCAAAACTCCTAATATAGTATATTAGGGGGAAATAAACCCATTGGCTAATTCCTTTGTTGATTGGGGGTGTTTTGGTACCTCATATGAGTAGATCTAACTTCTGCAGTGTGCCCTCCTCCTCTCAAACTCATTCCAAGCTTCTAAAAACTGATATGCCAAGGAAACCTCCTCCAACATGGGATAGGAAAGGTTCCTTAGGTCCAACAACCAAATCCCAATAGTTTTTACCCTCCAAATATTCTTCCCCTCTTCAGATCGAATATATATTCTTCAACTAGTGTGTCTCTCTACTGGAAAAACCCTCACTGGTGCACATTGCTCTTCTCCTACCCTGTAGAATCAACCCATGATTAAGTATAATGGTGATGGAGGGATCTTTCACCTCTGTGACCAAGATTGGACTAGGAAAGGTGGAATATTTCACCACCAAGATGATCTATAGGGTTTGTTCTCCCAAAAACCTCAAAACGTTCTTAGCTCAAGAGCTCAAGATGCAAAAGTGAAAATTACAATAAGAATGAGTGAGGCACCCTCCTTTTTCCTTTATACCCATGTTCTAATTCTCAGTTGATTTAGTTGACCATCCTCTAAGGTTAACTCCTTAATTTTCTCCATGTGGTATTTTTCCCACTTAGTTTACCTTTTTCCCCAAAGTCACTTTTAAATTATAACATTGTGCTAAAGTGAATACTTTGGAGTCATTTAGCCCCCATATCTCATGATACTATAGTCTATTGGAGACATCTAGACCACTAAGTCTCTGTAATCCTCTCATCAAGAGGTGGGGGACATTACATTGGTCACACATTTGTCTTACACTAAGAATATTGTGCTTCAAGTCTTCAACACACAAAACCTTTTCTACCTTATCCCTTCCATTGTCAAGAGTAAGAGTGCCCTTTCCAACTATATTTGAAGTGTCATAAACTTTGTTCCATCTCCTCTCACGTGACTAGAGAACCCATTGTCAATGTACCACTTATCCTTATTATTTTGTGTACGAAGTGTAGCTTGTATGAACAAGGATTTTTCTTTCTTGGTATTTCCCTCGCTCAACTGTTTTGAAGAGATTGAGGCTTCTTTATTCTTTTCACTGTAGCCAAGACCAGTCTTGTGAAATGGTGATTTTCCACAGTTTATGATTTCATTTAGAGTTGTAGAGATATTTTCAAATTTCATATTGGTATTTGATATTTCCAACTCCTTTCTTAGGAAAACTGTTTCAGATTCTAGGTTGTTGCAGACATATTCCTTTTCATTTAGCTGGGTTCTTAAGAATTCTTCAATTCTCTTTTCCTCTTTTACTTGATTTTTAAGTTGATGATGATTTTTTTTCAATTTCATCGGAATTTTATTTTATGCTAACCATTTATTTTCTACACTTTTTTCGTTTCTTCTTTTGTAGCCATTTATTGTTCCCAGTCTCTCTATTTCATTTAGATCACACATGAGCTCTCCTTCAAGATCCATTTCTGCATCAATCTTGGGGTTGTCTTCTTCTTTTGAATCTGTGCTTCTATTTTCTAGGATATCAGTCTAAGTTTCGAAACCTGTGAAGATAATCTCTTCCTTTTCATTGTCATTGTCATTAGAGGATTTTTTGTCTTCATTGGTGTATAGATTCTTCTTTTGTATGTATAAATTTCTCCTCTTTTAAGTATTTCCCTTCTTGTACCTTTTGAAACTAGAATCTTCTTTCTCGTTGCTATTTTTTTTCTTTGCATAAGGACATTTATCATAAAAGTGTCCTACTTCTCCATAATTAAAGAATTTGTAGGGAATCTTACCTTTGTATTTGTTTGTTCCTTTCTTGTTTTTTCTGACATCAATGGAAACAACTTATCCAATAATTCCCCCCTTTGTCATTGATGGAAACCATAGTCAATTCTGATACTCCTTCAGTCTACTACAATCATAGATCTATCAATTTTTCTCTCATCTAGGTTCATTGTTTCCATATCTATTTTCATATATTTTTTTCTGCAAATCCCCCCATTTCTCTTTACTCTCCCCTTTTGACGTCAATGGAAAAGGGATTTTTTCCCCCTTTCACTTTACTCTTTATTATCTTCTCTATGACTAACACCTTTCTCTCTTTCTACATCTCCCCTTGAGCTTGTGCTCCTCTTGTAGTGATTCAATGATTAGATGGCATAGGTACCACCTTCAGTTTCCATCTTAGATACTCGAATACTTCTCTATGAACAGGTTTTGTAAATATATCAACAACTTGTTACTTTGTACCAATATATTCTAGCTTGACATTTTTTTCTATAACTTGCTCTCCTAAGAAATGGTATTTTATTGGAAAGTGTTTTGTCTTCGAATGCATAACTATATTCTTCGAAATTTTTATGGCATTGGTATTGTCACACAATATTGATATTGGTTACTTATATTCTACCTTAATTTCCTGCAATGTTTTTTTCATCGAGAGCACTTGTGTACAACATGTTGTTGTTGCAATGTGTTATGCTTCTATTGTGGATAAATAAATTGATTATTTCTTCTTGTTGAACCAATACATTAGGTTGTTTCCCAAAAATAATTCTCCACCATTGGTTCTCTTTCTATCATCTACACTACCTACCCAATTTGCATCTATGTAATCTATCAGAGTAAAGTCTTTTCCTGTGAGATACCATAAACCAAATTCCAATGTGCCTTTGAAATATCTGAATATTCTTTTTACTTCCTTCACATGAGTTTCCTTTGGTTCATCCTCAAACCTTCCAACTAATCATATTTCCTGCATTATATCTAGCCTTGAAGTTGTCACATATAGTAGGTTTCCTATCATTGATCTATACAAAGTTTGAATAACTTACTTTGATTCATAACATTTGCTTAATTTACAACCAATGACCATGGGTGTGCTTACAGGTTTGTAGTTTTCCATTTCAAACTTCTTCAACATCTCCCTCATATATTTGATCTGAGAAAATGAATATGCCTTTTCTGGTTTGAGAAATATGCAACCCCGGGAAGAAGGACAATTCTCCAAGCATAGACATCTCAAATTATTATTTCATTTCTTCTGCAAACTTTTGGCTCATTCTATTGACATTACTTCCAAAAATGATATCATCCACATAAACTACAATGATTAACATATTTTCATTATTTATTTTGATGTAAATATTGTTATATGATGTTCCTCTTTTGAAACCTTTTCACTGCAAGTGCTTGCCAAGTCTTGAATACCATGCTATGGGAGCTTTCTTTAATCCATAAACTGCATTTTTTAATCTGCAAACACAATCTTCATTTTATGACACTAAGAATCCTTCAGGATGTTCAATGTACACTTCTTCCTCTAGATCTCCATTCAAGAATGTTGACTTGACATCCATCTGATAGACCTTAAAATTCTTGAAGCTTTCACATGCCAAAAACATTCTAATGATTCTAGTCTTCCAATAGAAGAAGAGGTTTCTTCAAAGTCAATACCTTCTACTTGAACATACCCTTTGCAACCAATCTTGTTTTATTTCTTACTACTTTTCCATCTTCATTTAAATTAATTTTTAATACCCACTTTGTATCAATCAAATTGTTTTCTTTGGATGTTGGGACAAGTTCCCATGTTTGATTTTTCTTAATTTAGTTTAACTCTTCTTCCATAGAATTCACCCAATGTTGATCATTACTGGCATCTATAAAACATCTGTTGGAAGATTGGTTGTTGTCATTGATGTCAACCCTAGTCATTGGTTTTGGACCACAAGATTGATGAAGGTATTTGGACATGAAGGACAGTGCACATGTAGACACAACACCCATAGATGGATAGTATACATCATGTTGTTTTTGGTGGTAGGTGGTACGTCACGTGGATCCTCATGGTTGAGGAGAAATGAATTTTTGATGACAAAGTGAATTGAAGAATGAAGTACAAGTCGGCCCTGAAGATAATTAAAGAAAATAATTACACAATAAGAAAGTGTCAGGTCAGCCCTAATGTTAAAAGGAAGTAACATAAAGGGTATAAATACATATCATTATACATTCATTTTACATACACAAGTCAAATTTGAGAGGAAATCTGAAGTAAAGAAGGTCGTATTTCAAGGGAGGATGAAGTCTTTTGGTGATGTGTTCTAAGTATCAACAATTGGTATCGGAGAAGGTTGCCTTCAGAACAATTTAACCACTGGAAGGAAAATCCTGAGCAGAGATGGATGACCATGACCACATTTCAAATGGGATTCAAATATTTGATGGAAGAAATTATGCATAATGGAGTGATAGAGTGAAAACTTACCTAACATCTTTGGGAGTAGACATTTGGTACTCAATTGTAAATGGCTATGTAATCCCAAATAATGCTCCAACCGATCCAAATGAGAAGAATCTTATGAGTTGTAATTCAAAATCCAAACATGTTATTCTAGGATCATTGCACCAACCATTGATAGTAAAGTGATGGGTTGTAGCATTGCTAAAGAGGTATGGGACAAACTCAAGAGTATCTACGAAGGTGATCCACAAGTTAAGCAGGTCAAGCTTCAACGACATAGAGCAAAATTTGAAAATTTGAGGATGAATGAAAAGGAAGATATTGCAACCTATTTTCTTAGAGTTGATGAAGTTGTTAATTCTATCAGAGGATTAGGTGAAGAGCTCGAGGAATCCTTGGTTGTACAAAAAGTGTTGAGATCACTTGTCTTGAAGTATGATGCTAAGGTCTCTGCCATTGAAGAAACTAGGGACTTGACCAAAATTACAATGGATGAATTACATGGGTTTCTTATAGCATATGAAATGAGAACAAGTATAAAAAGTTACCACCCAAACAATGAAGTAGCATTTAAAGACATAAAGAAGAAAAAAGACAAGGATAACGACCTTGATGAAGAAATATCAAATTTCATAAGAAGGTTTCAGAAGGGAAGTGGAAGATACAAAGGTAAGTCTCCTCTCAAATGCTTTAATTGTGGTAGAATAGGACATATTATTGAAAACTGCTACTATAAAAAGAGAAGTCTCAACCATAAAAAGAGCTTCTACTCCAAGGATGATGACATCTCCTCAGATGAGAGTGACGAAGAAGATAATGATGGAGGAGAAGTCATCTTCATAACCCAAAAAACCCATTATGATGATCACAAGAATTCTAAAGAAGAAGAAATCATTTCTGAAGAAGATTCAGATGAAGAAACCAACCTTGATTCCTTTTGGGGATAGAAAGACAATGCAGAGAGTGAACAAGAAGATGAGAATCTTGAAAAGTTCAAGCATGTTAAAACTAAAAATAGCAAGCTTAGAAACACAAACATAACACTAAAAGGTGAATTGAGTAGTTGTGAAGAAGAGAATTACAAGCTTGAAAAGACCTTTGATAGCTTGAAGGAACAATTAGAATATTATGAAAAATTGAAAGAAGAATTGGATCACACAAAAGGGGAGCTACTATTGACAATAGAAAAGTTGAAGAAGTTCAAAAAAATCACTGAAAAATTAGATGAGATCCTTAGTAGTCAAAGATCTCCAAACAACAAGACAGGACTAGGATACAATGATAGTTTGAAGAAAACAAAACAAGAGAAGGAAGATGAAAATGATGAAACCAACACTCCAGAACAAGTTGAACAACAAGATAGAAGACTAGAATTCAAAAGGAATGAGACATCAAGAAGAGCCTCTCCCATCAGGTATGAAAGCAATCATTATGAAGGAAACTATAGAATAATAGATCGTGAACCCAGATGTACCACACCACAAAGAATATCACTTACTCCTAGGTATCAAAATTTATTTCTTGGACATTGTTATACTTGTGGAAATTTTGGACACAAGGCAATTGATTGTAGAATCAATGAAAGGAATAACTACGCAAGCTACATGAATGGTGAAAATAGTAGATATGGAAGTGTTCGTAGAACTATCAACATAAATTATAATCCATTTGACCCATTAATGGATCAAAATATTGTATTTTACAAGTGCAATAATCTTGGTCACAAAGAACGAGATTGCAAAGAGATGAAGGAAGATAATTGTATGCCAAATGTTTGTATACCAACTACAACATGGAAAAGGAAAGAAATTCCATAGAATGAAAACTATCGAATAGCATTGGTCGCTAAAGAATGCAAAGAAGAATATGAATGGTTCATAGACAGTGGGTGCTCATCTCATATGACCAGAGATCAAAAAAACAATTGCCAACTTGAATAAAAAGGGTGGAAATGTTGCATTTGGAGATAAATCATCTACCAAAATACTTGGAAAAGGAACTATAAAGCATAGAAGTGAAAATGTGAAATCAGGAAAATTCCTATTGGTTGAATATCTGAAGCATAATCTCCTCAGTGTCACCAAAATATGTGATCAAGGATACACTCTTACATTTGACTCCCGAAAATGTAAAATCAAAGAAAATAACTCAGGAAGATTGGTTGCAAATGCAACAAGAAGACCAGACAACATATACATCCTAGACATGAAGAAGAGAGAGAAGACAGAAGCCACACAAAAGGATTCCAAGGAAGAAAAGTTCCCAAAGACCAAAAATAAGGATGAAGTATTATTGAGTGCCACATGTTCAGGGGGAGCATCCCCAAAGAAAAGAGTTACCTTTTTCCATTAAAATCAGGGGGAGCAACCCTACCCTTTTCCATTCATGTCAAAGGGGGGGATAAATTGGGATCATGATGATAGGAGGAGAATGAGTGTTGCTATCAATGACAAAGGGGGAGATTGTTGCAAGATTGGTTGTTGTCATGGTTTTGGACCGCAAGATTGATGAAGGTATTTGTACATGACTGACAGTGCACATGTAGACACAACACCCATGGATGGATAGTATACATCATGTTGTTTCCAGTGGTAGGTGGTACATCACATGGATCCTCATGGTTGAGGAGAAATTAATTTTTGAATATGACAAAGTGAATTGAAGAAGGAAGTACAGGTCGGTCCTGAAGATAATTAAAGAAAAGAATTAAAAAATAAGAAAGTGTTAGGTTGGCCCTAATGTTAAAAGGAAGTGACATAAAGGGTATAAATACATATCATTATACATTCATTTTACACACACAAGTCGAATTTTAGAGGAAATCTGAAGTAAAGAAGGTCGGATTTCAAGGGAGGATGAAGTTTTTTGGTGATGTGTTCTAAGTATCAACAACATCTAGGCTCTATTTTGGAAAACAATGAAAAATTTACATGTTCAGAGGTCCTTACCAGTTTTCTCTTGATTTGTGTTCCTGCATTTTTATCACCAAGAATTTATTCTTCTGGATGATTCTTCTGCACAAACTTTGATGGAGTTTGTGTATCTAGGTGTTCTATTTCCTCTTCTTCTTATTCTTCTTCTTCTCCTTCTTCTTCCTCTCCTTTTTCATATTCTTCTTCTTCTTCTTCATTGTATTGTATTTCTTTCGTTGGCAGTTTGTTCTTATGAGGTGTTTCTTCATCTGTTTTAACATTTATGCTTTCAAGAATCTTTTGTAGTATTTTGTTGTAACATCTATAGGATTTTATTCTTGATGAATAACCAAGGAAAATTACTTCCTCTTCTCTTGATTCAAACTTGCCTAGATCCTCATCATCTCTTTTGATGTAACACTTGCTTCCAAATATTCTAGAGTGTTTTACAGATGCTATTCAACCTTTCCATAATTCATAGGATGTCTTATCACCATTGACTCTCATTTTCCCTCTATTTAGATTGGAAACAACAGTGTAAACTGCTTCTCTCTAAAATTTATCTGTTAATTGTGCTTCATTTAACATTGTCCTAGCGATCTCTTGAACATGTGTTGTTTTCCTTTCAACTACTCCATTTATTTGATAAGTTATTGCAGCTGCATAATGTCTTTTTATTCCATAGGTTTCACAAAATTCTTCAAATTAATTGAATGTTAAATCACCTCCATTATTTGACCTTAAACATGTGATTTTCATATCTCTCTCATTCTCGACTAAAGATTTAAATGCTTTGAACTTTTCAAATGGATCAGATTTATTTTTGAGAAAGGAAACCCAAGTCATTATTGTATAATCATGAATGAGTAGAATAAATTAATTCTCTCATTTGCATATTTTTTGTTCTTGTTAGTCCACGGATATTTGTATGCACAAGTTCTAATGACTTGGATGTTGCATATTCCTTTGTTTTGAAGCTCATCCTTGAAATTTTTCCATGCTGGTATTGCTTACAAATAGTGTTTGAGGGTTTTGTGATCTTTGGCATATCTCTTATTTCTTATTGGGTGCTTATTTTTACCAAGATGTCAAAGTTTATATGGCCCATTATTGTATCCCATAGCCAAATTTTGTCTTTCTTCCCTATAAAACATTTTTCTCCATTAATCTCATAAAAAATGTATACATTGTTTGGGGTTCTAATTCCTTTTGTGACCAACTTGTCCGAACTTTCCTTTCTGATCTTACATTCTTGGGAGTCAAAAGTAAGAGTGTGTCCTTGGTCACACATCTGGCTTGCACTAAGAATATTGTGCTTCAAGTATTCAACATAGAGAAACTTTTCTACCTTATCCCTTCCATTCTCAATACTAAGAGTGCTCTTTGCAACTATTCTTGAAGTGTCATTGTCTTCAAAGGTATCACTACCTTCATTCTTCTTCAAGGTGATAAACATTGTTCTATCTCATGTCATGTGACTAGAGAACCCACTGTCAATGCACCACTTATCCTTATTATTTTGTGCATGCAGTGCAACTTGTCCGAACAAGGGTTTGTATTTCTTGTGTTCCCTTTGTTCCTGATTTCTTTCAATGATTGTTGGGGACTCCTCTTTTTGTTTTTCTTGAAATCACTTCTACAAAATTTTGTTATATGCCCACAATTATTGCAGTTATAACATATGATGTTATAATTCAGCAAAGGGAAAAATGAGTTGTAATTTCTCCTTTAGAATCCATAGGTATCTATGTTGTTGTCCCTCATGTAACCTCCTTTTTTATTTATTCTACAATTTATTTCTTTATGACATAAACCATTGCAATAATAACAATAGACAAAGAAATAATTTTGATACCTAATTGTATGATTCCATCTTGATGGAAAAGTCTTCATGATTCTATCCTTGTGAGGAAGATTTTCCTCCTGTGGAACATTATGTTCTTTCTTCAACTTTGGTAGGATGTTTTATCAAATCAACATAACTCTTGGTATTTCCTTCACTTAATAGTTTTGAAGAGGTTGAGGCTTCTTTATCAGTTTCCTTATTTTCACTATAGCCAAGAACAATCTTGTCAAATGGTAATCTTTGACGGTTTAGGATTTCATTCATAGTTGCAAAGATCTTTTCAAATTTCATATTGGTATTTGATATTCCAACTCCTTTCTTAGAAAAACTATTTTAGATTCTAGGTTGTTGTAGACATATTCATTTTTGTTTAGTTGGGTTCTTAATGATTCTTCAATTCTCTTTGCCTCTTTTACTTGAGTTTTTAAGCTAATGATGATTTTTCAGTTTCATCATAATTTTATTTTCTTCTGATCATTTATTTTATGTACTTCTTCAGTTGCTCCTTCTGTAGCCATTTATTGTTCCCCAATCTCTCTATTTCATTTAGAGCACACATGATCTCTCCTTCAAGATCCACTTCAACATTAATCTCAGGGTTGTCTTATTTTGTTGAATCTGTGTTTCTATTTTCGAGGACATCAGTCTGAGTTTATAGAACCATGAAGATTATCTCTTGTGTTTCACTATCATTGTCATTAGAGGATTTGTTTTCCTCATTAGTGTATATATTATTCTTTTGTCTGTAGAAATTTATCCTCTTTTAAGTCTTTCCCTTCTTGTACCTTTTGAAACTATAATCTTCTTTTTCATTTCTATTTTCGTAATTTGCATAAGGACATTTAGCAACAAATTGTCCTACTTCTCCACAATTAAAGCATTCAAAGGGAATCTTACCATTGTATTTGTTTGTTCCTCTCTTGAGTTTTCTGACAAAGTTAGCTTATTCTGCATCTGATTCACTATCCGAGTTGTCACTTGTTTTGTATTCTTTTTTATTTATATCCTTTGATGCCTTGAAGGATGTTTCCTTCCTTGATCACAGTGTTGGCTTATCATTTTCTATCCTCATACCATATGCAATGAATATTCCATGCAACTCATCCATTGTCATGTTGTCTGGGTCATTTATTTCTTCAATGGAAGATATATTGAGATTAAATCTTCAGGGAAGTGAGATAAGCACTTTTTGCACAATGATGGTTTCTTTAACTTCTTCACCCAATCCTCTCATAGAGTTGGCAATCTCATCCACATGAAGAAAATATGTTGCAATATTTGTTTCTTTGTTCATCTTAAGGGTCTCAAATTGTCCTCTATGAATTTGTAATTTTTCTTTCTTGACCTTTTCATTCCATTGATATATTCTTTTTAACTTGTCCCACATTTATTTTGCTGAAGTACACTACATGAATTTGACAAATTTTGAATCTGTCAGACCACATAGAATTGCACCCATGGCCTTAGAATTATTTTCACTAAGCCTCTTTCTAGTTGCATCTATAGGTGGATTTGTTGGAGTTGTGTATCCATTCTAAACTACACTCCAAACATCAAACCCGAGTGCCATCAAATAATTTTTCATTCTTATGCTCCATAATGCATAATTTGATCCATCAAATAATGGAGCTATGTTTGTAGAAAAACCTTCCTGTCTATCCATGTGTTTTCTAGGGATTCACCTTCCAGTGGTTAAATTGTTCTGAAGGAACTTTCTCTGATACCAATTGTTGGCATACTAAGACTTACTTTTATTTTTTTTATTGTATTTATCAATTTATTACTTCACTAGTCATAAGAAATTAATGAGAAATGTATACACAAACATACAATCCATTGTACACAAATATTTAATGTGGAAACCCAATTGGGAGAAAACCACAAACAAATTATCTTTATAAATTCATGCAGGCACCAACCTACTATTATAATATTTGCAAGAACCAACCTACAGGAGACACAAATCTCCTCAACTGAGCACCAACTCAACAATGTCTGTAGGCACCAACCTACATCGGCTATATTTGCAGGCACCAACCTGCAGGAGACACCAATCCCCTTAGTTGAGCACCAACTCAGTAAGATGTAGGCAACAAACTACTAGAGACATCGATCTCCTTAAACAGTCAATGATACCAAATCATCTATTTGCTTCAAGACTTCACCTGCACAAATCTATTGCTATGTCTTTGTTGTCATATCACACTTCACCATTTCACAACCTACATGGATTCAAATGTTCCTTTAACCTTGCACCTCCCATCCAACCTTAGACAATCACATTTCCCTCTCTTTCATTTTCTCACATCCTCGGACCTTAGAGCCTCAGAGATTCACTTCCTCATCCTTACATTCCTCACACACACTCAAAGGGTTTCAGAGATCATTATTTATACATTCCATGCTTCTATGGATTTTTCCACATACCTAAAATAATTGAAGTCATGGGGTCAACTATGGATCCTTATATTCTCCTTTGAATCATGCTGCAAAAAACCTCCATGAAATTCGGTCCCAAATTCCTTATTTTGCAAGCGATCTTGTTCACTGGTTACAACATAAACCTGAAACTCAACAATCATTGGATAAAGTCATGATTGAATGTCAATTCTTGATCTATTATTTTTGCATCGAAATGTTAATCGTGCCACCGGGCTCTCATGCATTGTAATAACTTGGTTTTGAGACCCCATATTAATAATGTGTTTTGTTTATTTGATGAAAGGTCAGAGTGCCTAATAAATGTAATGCTTGAACATTTCAAATAATAAAATACATCATTGGTTGCAACAGGGACAAGGAGAATAATTATAGGGGGCTATGATTCCATGAGAGAGGGGGATAAAGGGGCTAAGTCTTTCTATTATATTTTATTTACCCATATTGTTTTTTATTTGGGAAAAGTGGTTACATGAGTTTCTTGGGGGAAGGCCATGTGGTTATTTATTGCATGTAATTATATAAACTCCACTTTTGGGTTGTTTGGGTATTAATCACTCAGTTTCATGGTTCGTCATTCATTGTTCATTGTTCCTCATTCATTTGTGTTCTTAGTTGGGACATGGGGATGAATTACTAGGGAAAGGGCCATTTTTTTGTTGTATATAGTAATTAATGGTTGATCTAGGTGGATATTGGTGGCCACCCACCTTTTCCAACTGGCTTAAAATAGTTTTCTGACAATTTTGGTAATTTACTATTTTTAGCAATTTTTAACTTCTGGGGCCATTTTGAGGGCCTAAATGAAGGTTTTTTGGGATCAAGCTTCTCAATGATAACCAAAGGCTCTGATTGAGCCCCCTAAATGAATATCCTCGAAAATACCTTTCTAACTATCTATCGTGCGCCCCAAACAGAGATCGTATGCCAAAGTTATGCCCCCAAGAAGTTGATACACCAAACTACCCAAAAACGGGGTCCACAAAACTGTTGGCTTTTCATCTTTCGGGGTTAGGGTTTTGGGTTTTATTTATGATAAAAAGGCCTTTGGAGCCTCATTGTAAAATCATCTTCTCATGGATGCGAGTATCCGTCACATCTCTTCTCAAAGATAAGTTGCCACCATTCTAGCGAGTCTTTCACTCTGTACTTTACAGTCTTTGTACATTTTTGCTCATTAATAGAAAATTGTGTGTTACTGTATATCTGTGTTTATGGTTGAATATTTGATACATTTATGTTATAATATTGGATATATGATTTATCTCTGTACATTTCTTTATTATATCTCCGCTCCATTTCATGTCGAAAATAATCTAGATCAATGGTATCAGAGCAGGCTGCTCTTGATCATTTTTCAGTGCATGTCCCCGATGAGCTCTGAGTATAGAAAGTTGGGCCTTGAGCTTGTCTCTCTTGAGGAAAATATCTCTCACATGCCCAATAAACCCTCCATGGTGGAATAAAATAAAAATGATGGAGCAGACAATTCTATCAATATGTTGCTTGAGCAAGATCTCACGCGATAAAGGGACAAAATGATGGATAATTTTGCCCACATCCTTCAGCGCCTGCCGATAACAATAGGCACGTCTTCATAAAGCGGACACTTTGGAAGAACCTCTCCTTTCAAGGTACAAGTTAATTTTTATATTCATGTATTTGAAGGATAGATAGATGCATAAGCCCTAGATAAATGGTTAAATCTGCTAGAAGATTATTTCTCTGTTCACAATTTTTTCGACAGAGAAAAGATCACCTTCGCACTCCTTAAATATCTCCCTCGTGTCAAACATTGGTGGGAAACTTATTGGGAGAAAATTTCCATAGAGGAGTCTGGAATATATGGGGTCGAGCCCACTTGGGATTTTTTTGTGGATGCAGTAAAGGAACAGTATTACCCTGTTGGCAACTATGAGGACCAATACAAGAGATGGACCACACTATGACAAGAGAGGGGCCAAGCAGTTCCAGAGTTCACCAATACCTTCCATACCTTGCACACCAAGCTAGGTATCAAAGAATCCGAATGACATTTGGTTCTGAAATACCATGGGGCTCTACATAGACACATCCAAACTGAAATGGATTTTCTGGACATCTCATCACTCGATGTTGCTTATCGACATGTTGTTAAAATCGAGCATGAATTTAAGAACCAGAACAAATGAGAGTTTGGGACTGAAAATCTGAAACAACCAAAGTATGATAAAGACAGACCTAACAAACAATCTCTCGAAAACCAGTCCAAGCCATAGGAAAATAAGGGTCATGTGAAGACAAAGAAGGACACCGGAAAATGGTGTGATTTCCACAAAATCCCCTAGCACAACACAAATGAATGTCGCTCAAAACAGTCATTGGTGTCAGAGATCAAAGATAAGGAGTCAAACACTGATTTAGAAACTGATTCTGAAAATACTGATTAAAGACAGATCATCGACGCAAACCTCACTGCTATTGTCACGACCACAACAATTCAACCAGAAGAACCAATAGATCATGAAGAGGGGGAGCATATTTTTCATTCATAGATGTGGGTGAAGGGGACCCCGCTGCATTTTATTGTTGATAACGGAAGCCGGAAGAACCTCATCTCATCAGAGGTTGTCAAACAATTGGGATTGTCGACAACACCACACCCGCATCCATACAACATATGTGATGTTTCCCCACTGGATGTCTGTGATGTTCTCTTGGGCCAACCATATATATGGAAGCACCATGTTGTTTATGAGTCTCGACCCTGCAGTGTCATTGTTTCTCTGGGGGGTCATATCTACATAATACCAAAGGCAGTTCCGACTACTATTCCACCTAAGAAATTATGCAAGGTAGTATCTCATACTACAAAATTCATCTTCTTCACAATCTGTTCAAAAGGTGAATAGAAGGATACTGCAACCACTACAACCTCGTCCCAAGCACCTTCTATCCAACAGAAGCAGGTCGACAAGATTGCAGAAAAGTGTAAAGATTCCTTCTGCACACATGCATCTCATGTAGCCAGACTGGTTTAAAAGTTCCAACCCATCCAGCCACATGTTCGTGACAACCTTCAACAAGCTAAGCAGTACAACTTCTCCAACAAGGCAAGCAACTCATCAAGATGCAGATTCAGCAAATGCTTTTCCCTCTCCCCCAAAAACTCAATGCAATGGAGACCATTTATTCCTAAGAAGGGAGGATTGATCCAGGTGTATATCGGTGGCCGCCCACCTTTTCCAACTGGCTCAAGATAGTTTTCTGGCAATTTTGGTAATTTACTATTTTTAGCAGTTTTTAACTTCTGGGGCCATTTTGAGGGCCTAAATGAAGGCTTTTTGGGATCAATCTTCTCAATGAAAGTCAAAGTATTTGATTGATCCCCCCTAAATGAATATCCTTGATGATTCCTTTCCAATGAGCTATCGTGCGCCCCAAACAGAGATCGTATGCCAAAGTTATGCCCCCGAGAAGTTGATACACCAAACTACCCAAAAACGGGGTCCACAAAATTGTTGGCTTTTCATCTTCCGGGGTTAGGGTTTTGGGTTTTCTTTATGATAAAAGGGACTTTGGAGCCTCATTGTAAAATAATCTTCTCACGGATGCGAGTATCCGTCACATCTCTTCTCAAAGATAAGTTGCCACCATTCTAGAGAGTCTTTCACTCTGTACTTTATAGTCTTTGTACATTTTCTCTCATTAATATAAAATTGTGTATTACTGTATATCTGTGTTTATGGTTGCATCTATGATACATTTATGTTATAATATTGGATATATGAGTTATCTCTGTACATTTCTTTATTATATCTCTGCTCTCATTCTGTGCCAAAAATAATACCGATCAATGGTGTAATTTTAGCCATGAATTGGTGCTTGTATTTTGAGATGCTTTGGCATGTGTTGGGCCCGAGATATGATTATTTCCATGACGTTATTATACACTTTTTTCCATATGTACATATGCGTTTTTCTTCTTTCAAAGGAGCTTTTTGAATAATTTTATGATAAAATGGTATAATCGGCATAAGGTACGTGTAATTCGTGTTTTATGATTAAATCAAGTTTAATTTATCATGTTTTTATGCTTCCAATAGTTAATTCATGTTTTTTTGTTGTTACAGGGAAAAATGCACCATGTTTCTTGATTCGACACTTGATCCAGCACTTGATCTAGCACTCGTTCCGGTACCCGATCTGGCACTTGTTTCAGCGCCCAGTATTGCACAAAAACGCAAGGCGAGTTGCCAGTTATGGTATTGGAGGCCAGTGATGGACAAATCGAGCACGTGGGTTTTGTTTATCATTGCCCCTCCAGCTACTAAGCTCAAGACAACTCGATTTCAGTTGTCCAAAGAGGGCGATTATTGGCTTCCTCTGTTTTGTTAGTTATGGCCGCATTTATTGTATTTTTCCGAATTTAGAGGTGGTTCGACCCTCCTGTGGTCAACCACTTGGTTTGTAAACCTATAAATACTACCAGGATGGTAATTAGATTGTTAAACAAGTAGAATAGCCATCAGATTGGAGATAAACGCGTACTCTGTTTTTTATTTTTCACATTGCCAGAATAGTGCCAGAATTGCTTTTTTAACTTTCATGGTGAATTCGGTCTGCTGAAGTTCGTGGTGTGCTTGTAGAAGGTAGCCATGACTTGTTGGGGGGCCCACCAATAATCTGGTGATGATCAGTGTGTTGTTTATACATCTCATCATTTAAATTGTCTTTTATTTCCTGTACATGTATGTTTTAATTAGCTAGTTGTGATTTAATTGTTTTATTGCTCTTTTGCAGGTTAGTGTGATGCATTATGTTAGCATGAATTAGTTTTGTAGGCTAGGAATAGACTTGCAAGTCTCTATACTAACCCCATATGCATTTAGATACCAGATTACGCTTTTATTTATGATCTTACAGTCAAGTTTAAAACAAAGTTTATAGAATAAAACATAGCTTTATTTGGGTTTCCTTTGACAGGGATCTTTGATGGATGGATAGATTTAATTCTAGTTCTTAATCATAGTTTTCTTGTCTTAGTTTTAGATAGATTTTGTTTGTTTAGTTGTTGGTTAATGTAGATTGTCAATTTACTTTTTAATAAGCATAATCTAATTTATGTTTCTAATTCACTTTCTTATCATAGTTTGAATGATTAGAGTAGACATAGCATAGTTCTCCTTTACGCAATTTCCTTTCATAGATTAAAATGCAATTAAATTTCTTAGTTAAATAATGATAATCTCATTATGTTTTTGATGGTTTATACATGAATATGCRGGGTATTTAATATTACTTTTATCATGGCTAAGTTTTCATTGGACTGTTTACTTCACACCTTTCATTTTTCCATTGAAATTAGTATTGAGCTTATACCATTAGAACTGTCCTTTGTTGTCAAGTGTCATCGAGATATCATCCGTCACCACCGAAGGCATTTACACAGCCACCAACATTACATTTGAGTGTTCCATAGATTAAAGATAGTTTCTTGTTTTCATAAGTTTAGTTGGTAGTCTTTCTTGCTCTCAATAAACTAGATTTCCTTTCATGCATTGCATTGAGCATTTAAATTTCCTTTCATGCAAGAGAAATAGTTTTGCATTAGGCGTTTAGTCCACTTGCCTCTTAGGCTAGCTAGTTGTTCAATGAGAAGTCTTTGCTTACTTGTCCCTTTGCTTTAGTAGGATAGATAGTTATCTTTGCTTACTTGTCTTTTGCTTTAGTAGGTTAGTTAGGTGTCTTTGCTTACTTGTCTATTTTCTTTAATAGGTTAGATAGGTGCTTTTGCTTACTTGCTTATTTAATTGCTTTCATGGGGTAGTTGTTCATTGAATGTAGGTTGGAAATTTAAAAGTAGTTTGCTTTCATCATTTGCTTAGTATGCTTAGTAGTTTACCGTTGCTTACTGTCATGAACTAGTTTGCTTTGAATAGGGTTTTTACTTGCTTTCTTAGGAGCTATCCATCAGTCCTTGGCCCAAAAGTACTTAGGTTACCTAGTTTCAAGTTGCTTAGTAGGGTTGTTCATTAGATAGGTTTGTTTGAGTAGATTAGCCTTAGATAGTTGCTTTCCTTAGTTAGTCTACACTCCTACCAACCTTCTACCTTTGGCATATATTTTGCTACTCTCTAAGTTTACTTACCCCGGGTTGACAATTTAATTGAGGGTAGCTTAGTGTCTTTTTTAGTACATATAAATCGCATAACATTTTGGCGTCGTTGTCGGGGAGTTGTCTCAAGGTAAGAAGTAATTAGGAATTAGATCATTTCTAGACCTTAGTATTAGTTTGGTGGCGGGGGAACTTGAAGACGAAAGGTAAGAACCTGCGCATTTGCTATAGCAGGTTCCCCCAAACCCAATGGTAGTTTTTGTTTTTGTTTTTATTTTTCATGAATAGAACTAGGAATCAAATGGTAGATTTTTCTTTTTGTTTTTTCTTTCTTTCATGAATAGGCCTAGAGACCCACAAGGTAGATACATTAAATCAAAATCAGACCTTTCAACCAAGGTTCCTTCTGATCTCTTTGGGGGAAGGAACGTTTCACTTATAAAATTCGCAGACCGATACCAAAAAATAGAAGCTAGCTCGACTCAAAGAGCTAAAGTAGTCTATGAAGGGACTAACACAGGGAGCACTATAGAACAAAAAAATGAAGCATCAATCATATTAGGATAGGAGGCAAGACCACTCGAGCCTTCCGTAGAACCAAACAATACAACCTTTTCTTTTACACCACCACCAGGGAACCCTAA
The DNA here is from genome assembly GCA_009831015.1 of Picea engelmannii. NCBI lineage: Eukaryota > Viridiplantae > Streptophyta > Pinopsida > Pinales > Pinaceae > Picea > Picea engelmannii. The sequence goes on from ML799554.1 coordinate 35,993, forward strand.
TTTTGAGGACATCATAGACCCTGAACAGGTGAATCTTTTGTTTGGTATTTCAGCCAATGTGATTATCTCTCAGATTAACACAGAAAATTTGGCACCAATAATCTCAACAAGCTTGAGTAGAGTCACATACATCCAATCAGTAGGAATACCTTTTCATCAAAGGGAAACCTTGTTCTCTTCAAATATAAAACCACTTCGGTACTCTATTTTTGGAAACCAAGCGAATATGGGTGATCAGGAGGACCATAGCAATGTAAGACATAGGGAGGAAGAAGAAACTGGAAACCAAACCGAAACTACCTTCGGATTTCGGATTTTAGACACCACTCCAAATGTCAACATGAAGAATATTCCTCTCTCAGCACTGCCTACCTTTTATGGTAAAAACAGTGAAGATCCAGAAACCTTCCTATTTGAATTTGACATCTTGTGCAGGAGCTACAACTATGTGCAAGATGCCCATAAATTAAAACTCTTTCCTGCCACCCTCAAAGACTCTGCATTAA
>ML799554.1:68598-84102 GCA_009831015.1 Picea engelmannii
GGATCAAAAGGGACTTTTTTGGAAGAACCATATTTGGCATTGCACCAGTTTTCCCAAGCAGATTGGAAAGCATTCCCTCCTGCATCATCATGTGAAGAACGAGGTGCATTATTGGTTGAGCTTTCAGCTTCATCTACCCCTTTACCAAGAAGTGACAGGGATAAGAAAGCTACACTTCCTCAAAGGAATCTTGGACCAGGAAACCATACTCCAGTGTTTAAGAATGATCTTGTAGCTGACCTAGATTTTATTAAATATAGAAAAGCAGATGCAGAACAATCTCAAGATATAGTGAGATTGCAAAATTATGCAAACTACCAATCAGTCTGTCTTGCTCAGAACATTGATGATATCGCGCAAGATGTGCTACAGACTAAAATTCATATGAATGGTTTGCATTCAGAAATTGATTCTTTAGAAAATAATCAGGAACACCTAAATTCTCAACTTTTACAGATTCTTGAGAAACTAGATACAAACCAGATTGTTGTTTTCAGTCTGAAATATTCTTTTGAAAAAGAAAAGGAGACTCCCTCTCCTATTAAATTTGATGACATTGAAAGACATGCATCTTTCAATTGGTTTGGTAATACCAGTTCCAAAGAGGAACATAAACATCTAACTCTCAAACAGTTAGCTACTGAGGTTCCAAATCCAGTTCTAGCAAGAATTGTTGAAGTTCTGGAAATAGCTACTGAAAAGATAGAGTTAGTAAAGAAACAGTAGGATCATATATATGTGTGTGTGTGTGTGTGTGTGTGTGTGTGTGTGTGTGTGTGTGTGTGTGTGTGTGTGTGTGTGTGTGTGCTTGAAGGAATTATTGAATTCATTTGTGTGAATGGATGCTTATGTATATTTCATTGAAATCAATATGTTAACTAAACTGAGGCAATTGCTACTAACTCGTGAATTTGACATAATTTCTGGAGACATTTCAGTGGATGCAATGAAATGATTAAATGCCACAGTAGTCATACCCGAATGGACTACATGAAATTTAAATCAAGGGTACATGGTTATAGAAAATAATGATGGTTAAAATTAAGAAAGATCATAAAGAAGGCTACTATAACCCTATGGTTGTCAAAGGTTATTGATTAGAGATTGGAAGTGAATGCCTAGTAGTAAGTTGGCTCTCTCCTTGGATGTGAAAACATTGGCATGATGGATCACTCGAGGGATTGTTTAGTAGTGGAGGGGATGCTTGAGCCTGGAAGGGTGAGTATAGAAAGGGAGAGGAAACTTACATGAATGAAATTTCTACAGAAAAATGCATGTGGTATGATGGCTAAAATCAAGAAAGGCATGTCTAAAAGAACAATAAGATATTTTGTTATAATTCGAAGTACCTTACCTTAAGTTATGAAAAAAGGTGTACCTTACCTTAAGTTATTTCTTTTATTGACAAGTCCAAGGTTTTATGAAGCACTAACATCAAATTGTACTTGAAAAAGATATTGTTTTCTTGTTGGTTTATTCTGGGCAGGTACATCTAAGCACATCATTGCTTCATTGATTAAAATTTTTGGACTTTCTGATCAGTGTGACTTGTGAGAGGGAATACCTTTTATTGACACTTTAACCTTTTCCTTCTCAAACCTTGAGGTCACCAGGGGATGTCTCCCATGGGCTATCATCCCTAAATAAAAAGAGGTATCTTATTAAGGTGATAGTGATAGGATAACCTCCTATTACACCAATTTTCCTTCCCTTAGCCTTTCCCTTTGGGACAAGTACAAATTGTGCAATAACATTTTGGCGCCACAATCGGGGAACACTGAATCAATTCTCCTCAGAGACGACACTTTTCGGTAAGCCTTTCCTCAAAAGCCTTTATTTTAAAAAGATTACTTGGTGACTCCACCGAGGGTGATCCCCTCATCCCTTTGGTAATTTCAAGAAAACTATCTGGTGACTCCACAAATGACAACCCGTAGTGGACTTCACTACACACTTTCTTCTCCTATAGTTCCTACTACCCCCGTAGATCCTCCTAAATGGTCTCACAAAGAATTTTTTGGCCCTTTGGACTTAACTAACACTCAAGGAGGATTACATGATCTCCCCAAAAACGTTGATTCCTGGATACCTAAATTCTCGGGAGAAGTAGGATCTTATGGCAACTCACATTGGAATAAGTTTTATGAGGGATATGAATTTCACCAATTAGGAGAAGAACACCCTAACACCTTCATGAGTATTTTTGAAAGCTCACTCACTCGGAGTGCCAGAGGCTAGATTAATAGTCTCTCGAATGGAAGAATCAAAACCCTTGAAGATATTGAATGAGATTTCAAGGATAGATGGTGTAAAAAAGAAAGTATGGCCTCCTTTTACTCTAAATACCTCGAAGTTTTCAAACAAACCGACAAAGACGTTATGGAATTCAATGATAGGTTCAACACTCTCATTAGCAAACTTCAGCCCAATTTTCTCCCAAAGAGCGTTATTCTCCAACATTACCTTAAATCCGTAGGAGGTACTTTACAATTTTCCCTCAAGGATCGATTACCTACAAGCCTAGAAGAAGCTCAAGATGTTACCTGCCAGATTGAAGAGAATATTAAGTTCAACAATTCCATCCATCAGGTCAATTTTTTGAACAATGATGACATATGGGAGCTGAATAAGGAAATCATAGGAGGACTAGAGCATGACCTCCGAGAGATTTTAGAGGTAGAAAACAATATTTTCCCTAGGAAATGGAGCACAAGTTTCTCAAACATGAAAGATGCCTTAAATTTTTCAAAACAACATGAACCCTCTAAGGATCTAGGTACCTCTGAAAAAATCACTTAGTTAGAAAGGTCATTATCACAAACCCAAAAGCCTCTTTCTATGATACTTCCTCAAACAATAAAATCTCATGCTCCAAAAGAACAAATTTGTTTGAACACTTTGAACCTACAAAATGGTGCAATACAAGAAGATGATCCTAAGTCCTTATCATGCAAGGACTCCCATTTTGAACATTATCACCCAAAGGCTACTCATGAGAAATATATTTTTTTTTATTCCATATTTACCTTGTTCACACCAAGTCAAACCCAAGAAAATCAAGACATGAGGAAGCCTAGGATTGAATACTTGGGCCAAACAAGTGAGGAATCAAGGGTAATTCTTGAAGATCCCAAGGTGTATGCTGTAAATATACTCCAACATTTCCCAAAACCTAGCAATGATAGGACCAACCTAAGCACTAGTATGGCCTATATCTTACAAAAGGTCAAAAGGATTTGTGAAATGTTGGAAATACCTTCTTTGACAAAAAAAATCCCATATGACCAGCCATTGTTCGAAGAAACTTCCACACTATTACAAACTGGTCATTTTGAGCAAAATGAGAAAACACCCTTTCTCACTTCCTTGTTAATATATGACCTATATCTTCACAATTTCATGCTTGATTTCGAGTCATCTGTCAATATGATGAGTTTGAAGATTATGAACCAATTGGAGTTGGAAGTTACAGGGCCTTATACCGACGTTCATAGATTTGAGTCAAAGGGGATCAAGGTCTACGACTTGATGGAAAGTATTCAAGTGCACCTTGTTGACTACCCTGATTTCCCGATCATAATGGACGTCGTTGTTTTCGATATACCTGACACTTGGGAAATGATGTTATATAGGAAATGGGCTACTACTTTAGGCAGGAGTCTACAGATGGACTTGTCCTGCGCAACTATTCTCGTCAGGGACCAAGATTGCATCACCTTGCATAACAAGACAAAGAGAATGGAACATATTGAAAGGTACAATCATGGACATAGTGACTACAACCTGGTAGATCCATGCTTATTTCAAGGTTGGCCCACTCTTTCCTTGATAGAAGAAGACAATATTAATGAGATAACATGGACCAAGGGAAAGGTTGACCCAAATATTCTTAGTAATCACAAGGATAACATTGCACTAGGTAATAACAAGGTGTTGCATTTGCACGAAACATAAATAAGGGATAGTGCTTTGGTAGGACCCCACCCCATTGTTCTGGCAAGAAAGAGATACAAATTGGGGTGATTATCCTTACGATTCCTCTAACATATCTGAAGACTGGGATGACTATTCTTATACACAAGAAGATTACTATTTGATAAGGTTTAAAAAGAAAGGAGTTAGCTTCGTCAAATGGGAAAGGGATGATATCAAAACTAGCGAAACACATGAGCCAAACAAAGATATTCTTCATGTGTTTTCCCCTAAAGATTCTCCTTTCGATTCAAAGGAAAACTTTGATCAAATACAATGGCCAAAAAAGGAAGAGTATTAGCAACTCCTAGACCAATACAAGGACAAAGAAGTTGGGACTGTTGAATTATTAAAGTAAGGAGAAGATGACATATTGATCAAACCATCCCAACAAGAAGTCTTCATAGCAGAATCCCACCCTCCTCCCTTAAAACAATATACTAGAGTTATACAAGAAACAACCAAATATAAGACAAAGGATTACCAAGAGGGAGATAGGGTCTGGATGTGGGACACAAAAAAGGGAGAGCCTACTAATATCAAAGGGAGTGCACAATTTTGTCTTGGACCTTTCAGAGTCGGAATGAAGTCAGTCAATGATGTCTTCTATCTATCCACGTTGGAAGGAAGAAGACGTCCATTACCGGTTAGTGGATACCTCCTCAAACCCCATCAAGGGGAAAAGACTTGAATTCACATGTAAGTGCAGGTAAGTAGGTAGGCATTTTGCATTCATTGTATATACCATATGCATTTCATGCTAGAGTAGTTGTATTTCCATTTGTATATATGCTTGCTTACTTTCATTTAATTGTACCATATATGAGCCAAGGGTGATATCACCACCCCAAATGATTACTAATAAATTTCGTTGAGATCTATTAGGTCGCAGGTCATACCAGAGATGTTGAGGTTCTCATGTGCTCTACGGTGAGAACATGTCCCTGATTTGGAGCTAGATGTTATCCCCTAGCCTAGGGATAACTAAGGAGATTATGTCTCAAGTCCCATAGGTCCTAGACATGGAGTATCAAGAGTCATATTGACTTGAGCCTAGCCCTAGAGGGCCCATCCTTCTTCTTCAGTGCCTCCATCATGTCAGTAGCAACAACATCCATCCCATCAGCCTGGTCCTTCAGCAACAATGGGTCTTGCTCCATGAGGTCTTGGGAGGCCTAACGTTTTTCTCCTAGAGGCCAATGTTTCACCTAGGAGGCCCAACGTCACCCTAGAAGGGCATGATGTCACCTATTTTTCTTGATTTAGGGTTTAATTTGTCAATTTTATGTAAAAAACTCGATATTTCATGTAAATTGTCCATGTCGGTCTTTCTGACCTAAATTTGTAATTAAATGTCATTGTAATTGTATAAATCAGGTTTTTCTCCCTTGTATTTTTTCATTATCTTTCACTCACACAAGTGAGGTCTGAAATCTGTCTCCCTTAAGGGTCTTCGCTTGAAATTTATGTGATGCACAACTCTTGGAGAAGGCTAATTTTGGTGTTTTGGGCATTTTTCTTGGTGGAAAGTCTTCAACTAGGCCTACTTCTAGATTATTCTTAGTGAATGTAAGTGAATTTCTGAAATTCGTCTTTACATTGAATGGTTATGGTACATTTACTTTGTATTTCTTCCAATATTATGAATTTGGTAGCTTAAAACCCTAGGAGGTCAAAGCACATGTTATTGTCCTTTCCTTAACAACTTTTCACCTACTAGATTATGCTAGAAACCCTACTTTCTTGAAGCATTGTGCTAAGGTCCCTACCATTGTAGCACCCCAGCATGATTTTCTTCATCAAACCATCATTTACTTCATCCTTGAGCTAAATAAGGAGGAAAATTTCTAGGGCCTAGGGTTACCTACTTCCTAGTGGCCATTTTCCTCCTAGGGTTTAGTGATTGAAGACTTGGGTTACCAACACCTCAATCATTAACCTTCTTGTCTCTAGCTCTCACATTATCATTTTATTTCTTCAATATTGTTGCTGCTAAAAGTGAATCAATTAACCCTAAAGACATTGATCTAGACCTTGCACTTTGTTTGATTGATGAAAACAATCCTTGAAATTTTTACCTCAAGCTATATACTAACCTTTTCTAACCCTAGAGTAGACTAATTCACTAACATTATTTTTTTTGTTACAAAATTAAGCTACGTCCATTTATTACAGTAGTAAATGCACTTAAAAGCAATTGCAAAAGTTGATTTTTACACTGCCTAATTAGCTTCCGACAAGTGCTAGTATATTCCTATTGTTGGGTTATTGTTTTTGGTCATTGCGAAGCTCTTTTAAGGCATTTATTGTGAAGCTATCATCTTGTATACATTGTTGTTATAAATTTTGTTTGCTTCGTCTTGCATCAAATTATTTCTTTTATTGACAAGTCCAGGGTTTTATGAAGCACTAACATCAAATTGTACTTGCAAAAGATATTTTTTTCTTGTTGCTTTGCTCTGGGTAGGTACATCTAAGCACAACATTGCTTCATTGATTAAAACTTTGGTAATTTCTGATCAATGTGACTTGTGAGAGGGAATACCTTTTATTAACACTTTAACCTTTTCCTTCTCAAACCCCCAGGTCATCAGGGACGTCTCCCTGGGCTATCATCCCTAAATAGAAAGAGGTATATTATTAAGGTGACAGTGATAGGATAACCTCTTATTATGCCAGTTTTCCTTCCCTTAGCCTTTCCCTTTGGTACATGTACATATTGCGCGATAACAGAGCCCATTTGAGGTTTTGTATGGAAGAAAGTGTAGAGTTCTGATTAGTTGGGACAGACCATTCGACAAAATCACACTTGGACCAGAATTGTTGAACATGGAACAGGCTATGGTCAAGATAAGGCAATACCTGAAGGTTGCTCAGGATAGACAAAAGAGACATGATGATAGCAAAATAACCCACAAAGAATCAAAGTGGTAGACCATGTGTACCTCCGAGTGAAACCCAAAAGAATTTCCCTAAAAATGGGGATGTATGCTAAGTTGGCTCCCCGATATTGTGGACCATTTGAAATCCTAGAGAGAATAGGACCAGTAGAATATAGACTTTCCTTACCACCTACTATTAAATCTCATAATGTATTCCATGTGTCTTTGTTAAAGAAATATGTACAAAATTCTAATCATGTTATTTATTGGATGATAATACAAGTGGAACCAGAAAGAGAATTTCAGCCTGAACCCCAATGCATCTTGGAAAGGAAGGAAACAATGCTTTGAAACTGAGTCATCATGTAGGTCAAGGTGCAATGGAAGCACTTTGGAGCCGATAAAGCTACATGGGAGATGGAAGATGCCATGATATTGGCATACCCATTTTTGTTTAATGTATAATTGTATATACAAGTTGTTTTAAACACCGAGGACAATATTTCTTTAAGGGGGAGGGAAATGTAACACCCTATTTCCCCACGAGACTATAATTATGTTAAGGTGGTGTAATTTATGTTACAGAACATGTGAACTATGCTTAATTTAATAAAAACACCAAACCATTGACTGAGAAGGAACAACCTTGACAGTATTGGATATGATGCACCAGAGGAAGTTGACGAAGCAGGGATTGATTTAATGGTTGAGTGCAAAAGAATATGAAATTCATTAGTGAGGAAAATAGGAAGCTTGTCTAAAAATATTACTTATGTTTCCTAAGCATAACCTTACACCTTCAGCATATCAGAACTGTGCATAGCCACGTCACCAATAAACAAAGTCACAGGGGTGGTTGGAATAGTTAGTGACTGTTGGTAGTTGGCCCCTTGAAAATATCCCTATTTTGATCCTTTAGATGACCCAATAAATAAATGGCACCTCCACTCTACCTCAAATGGAATTGGTACAACTACAATCTATAAAATAGATTAAGAGAAAAACACATCACAAGACCATATCATATAACCATTGATCACTATTCATACGTATATATTGTTTCTACATATCTAGTGTGAAGCATATCACTTAAGTTGGAATTAGAACCAAGTTACTAGTGACCCATATGTTATGGAGATACCGTAATTGATAACCCTCAAAGGCACCCTCTTGCATTAATATTTATTATTATTTTTTTAAAATAGATATATTTTGTCACTCTTGCGATGAATAAGATCATCGATAATATTGATAGGTTGTTGCAACTATCGATGCTTCATTATTCTTGCAATGAACTATTATCACCATCGATGATACCTTACCCTTAAATAGTTCATTGCAAGAATTACTTTGGTCATCTCTCTTGTGACGAGCACCCTAGGTCATCCCTCTAGTGACGAGCTCCCTAGGTCATCATTCTTGTGACGACCTCCTATGGTCGTCACTCTTGTGACAACCACCATAGGTCGTCTCACTTGTGAAGACCTCCTTGGTTCATCGCTCTTGCGAAAATATCCCAGGTTCGTCGCACTTGCCACAACACGTGAAGCTACATTTGGGGGACCCAAGATTTGTCGCAATCTCCGATCCAAGATTTTTCACAATCTCCATGACATAACGTCTCAAGAGAATCGAAATGGTTGTCACAAAATGACCAAAATTTACTAGTGACATCACAAATATCAACACTCAGTAGCCATCCAATCCAGTCCATGATTCAATCTCATCCATCAATTGTTCATTGGTCATTATAACCTCATCATTGAGACCACCGAGCTACCAGGCCCCTATGCCTTCAACCATGCGTTCACAGACAATTTTCCTCGATCCAATATGTTGGGCTCTTCGAGCTACCTAGCCACTAGGCCCACTAACTCAAAACTTTGCATTGTTCCTCCATTTTTGCAGATCTAGTATACACTTCTCACTAGACTACTGGGACCATCGGGTCATTAGAATATTGAGCCCTCAGGCCTTCAACCATGCACCTTTAACATTTACTCTCATCTATTCTCAGTCGTCAAATCATCTCAAATTGAATCTCAATTGTCGATCGGGATTCCCTGATATCAAAACTACCAGTCTCACCGACCTACCAAGCCACCGAGACCTCATAAACTTTATCACCTCTCATTCGATCATTTATATAATATCTAGTATACCAATATGACATGGTATCTCACGTAGTCTCCACGTAGACTCCTTTTTCATGTATATTGGATGACATGGCATCGGTATGTGACCTAACACATGGAATTTCATGTTGGCACGAGATTGATCAGACCAGGGTCCTTCTCAAGTTACCAACAAAAGGTACTGAGTAGTCTAGAGCATTGGCATTTTCATCTCCTATGAAGAGAAGAAGTCTCACCTGAAGCACTACTGAGACAAATGGATAGGGAAGGGCAAGGAAAATAATTAGGAGGATTCACAGAACCTTCAAGATTCATCCTAATCTTGCGCAAGACATCTAACTACAGAACATATCTGAACTCATATATGCAAGAACTGAAGCTACTTATGTTGCAGAAAATCATTCAAACACACAGACATCATGTGGAAATTATGAACCATGAAGAAGTACTGTGAAGACACATTGCATAAGTATAAACATAGAAAGACAAAACATATTTTGAAATTTTGGATCCTTCTTCATATATTATCCTTAGATATTTCTCAATTACAATCTCATAGATACACAGTAACGCTCTGTTACAAACTCTTGGCTCTGGACTCATGTCGTAGAGCTCTAACACCCAAAATGGTGTACAGATTACATTACAGACTCAAAATCTGACTTCTCAACAGTAGACAAGAACTATTACATCAACCTAACTACAAGGGAAGAATTGAATTGAACCCTATATATAATCTAAGTCGTGTCTTCTGGATTTGGCGTGCACGCTTTCTTGTTCTGTTGCAACTGCATTTTATTTGTTGGCGTTGCAATGTCCTTTTCACAACTGATTTATGTTGCTTCTCCTTGCTCTGTTGTCCCTCTTCTTCTATATCTTGTGCAACTCGTACTAGTCCAAAACTAGTTCTGTAGTCATTCTTTTGCAACTCCTTATCCAAAAACAAAGGGCCCAACATTGCACATAGCTACTGAAATAAACTACATGTGGACCCCTACTATGTGTGTTGATGACATGGCTATTGTCATGGATTTGACATGGATTGTGCGTGGCAGCTATCGTAGCATTGCCACTAGCCCACCAAGGCACAGGGCCCTCGAAAACTTCAATGTTGTGCAAACAACTCCTTCCGGTCCAGTATTGGAACCTTACTCGTGGAACCGTGATACCGAACGATCGACCCACCAGCCTCCGGAACTTCAACATTGTGTTAGAATTGTTCTTTCTCCTAATACGGTATGGAATCTTTTCCATACTCTTAGTTTCATCCACCAATTCATTGGGACCACCAACCTACTGGGGAATTGGCCCATCGGGACACCATGCCCCCTAAAATCCAACACAGTAACTCTCTTCCAATTCTTCAGGTATACAATATGTCGGTATGCTAGTCCCCACCACAAGTAACGGGCCATCGGGCCACCGAAACTTCTAACGCTACATTTCACCTTATTTTCCCCAATCTGGTATTTGATATGATGTGGCCTCCTTATGGAAAATCGTGTTGAATTGGTTGTTGTTATGGAACTGGTGTGGAAAATGACATTGCCTCCTCACAGATGTTGTTATGGCACTGACATAGCATGACACATAGCACTGATATGGCATCATCCCACCGGGGCATCGGGCTACCAAACCCTAAAAACCTTCAACACCGCACCGATATTTTGATCTGGTTAGTCAATATCTGATATGTTGATATAGGACTATCGGGACACTGGGCTATCAAGCCACCAAGGTATCAACCCAGCGGACCCCAAAATATTTAACATTGTCCTCTCATGAGATATTCAATATCCGATGGACACTGGGACCCACAACTAAAATTTAATGCCTTGTGCAGGGTTCTGTGGCTCTTCCATTCACATTCAAACTATGTCACATCACTTTTTTTATTATAAACCTATCAAAATAATTTTTATTTGTGCACGTGGGATATTTTCTTTTGTCATGTTTGTTTCGATATGGTTAACCATGCCATTTGATTCTCCTTTACTAGATCCATGGTTTTGTTGTGCCTTCAACTCACTCGATGAGCCTCCTTAATCTTGTCTCTTTATTCTTCTTCAATGAGGTCATCTTCTTTATCCTTTGGATTGATTATTCACATTCATCTTTCCTTCCTATAGAGCCTCATCATTGCACAGAACCTCAACAATGCACAGAACATTCTCTCATTCTTGATTCAAGGTAAACACACATAGCCTTGTACACAAAAACTCATTGACGTACAAGGACATTCTCAACTTCCTCTATCTGGTTTGATTTGTAGTATGGATGCTTTCTTGATCTTCTCTTTGGCCTGAATAGTCTCCCCCTATCTTTGACATTAATGGAAAATAATTATCCAACAATTTATCGAGCAACATTATGTTACTCAAAATAATTTTGTGTAGGTTGTTTAGAACCTTAATTTTGTTTTGCAATTGAAGAGGCTAAATTGGCATATTACTTGAACAATAAAATTTTTGGTTTGATCACATTATATATGAGTACTATTTTTTTTTATTTTACTATAGAATGTTGTAAATTTTCTTTGAAGCTTGAAAAGAGTTTAGAGTAGGACCTCAAGTTCTATGAATTTGAGAGATGTGGTCTTACCCTAACCTCCCTACTTTAGGTTACCTATGGTTTAGTCAATTGATGTGTGCGACCATCCTCTTTGAATAAGGCTCATTATATAGTAGTTGATATTTATTTAAGGGTACACTTTATAAGGCCCACTAGGTAGTTGGTACCCATTAATGATAGTACCATAAGTAGTTAGGGTTTTGTTATGAAGAATCTATTTAAAGATAATAGGAGGCCATGGAATGTTTTGTCATGTATTGTTGTATTTGGAGCTTTTCTTAGTGGAAAATCAACTCACCTTAAGAGGTAAGTGAACATTTCTTTATTTATTATGATTATCATAATACAAGGGTATATTTCACATATTTCTTCTTATTTGTCTCTCGTATCTAGTTTTATGCAATTATATTCTTTGTCTACCTGGTTTTTTTTTAAAGTCTAAGGGTTAAGGAACACTGCAAGTGGTATAAAATCTCTTAATTGTTCCAACACGCCTCCATATTTTAGAAACTTTATTTTTAGGGTAGAGATATATTCCTATATTTAAATAACATATAGATCTGTCATTTGGTGAGTAAAACTAGTCGGGGAATAATACACAAAAAATACAAGCCATGTCACCTAGTTAGACACCCTTATAACCTCTATTGGTACCCCTTTGAGTAGTATAGACAACACCAATATACAGAATTTTCCTCCAAATACTTGTAGTTATATCAAAATCCCTTTAGGTGCACTTGAAACTAGCCTTACATAAACCTGCAGTCTTCTTGTTGTTATAGTAAATCAAGAACAACACTTGGTGAGGTCATTATCTTGTACCAGGATATAAAATAGTATGCCTAAGGATACCCTCCTTAGTTGGTGCTATGAAATATTTGGCCAAGTACCATTGTTGGAAATCCTTATGTATATTAGAGAGCTATAGCATTGACACTTCTATGCCATTAGGACCCTACAAACCCCAATCTTTGTTGTCATCCAATGAAATCCCTACATCTTTCCATCCATGAGGAATTTAGAAAAAAATCAGCATAGTAATATTTAGTAGGGAGTAATACTCCCATCAATGTTTTAAAAAAAATGTATGGGTTCTACGGACACCAATATGGGAGACTTATCTCGAAATATTCCTTGCATCATTCAAATCATGTGGGTCTACCTCTCCAATAACCCTTTCTGTGTGGACCCAACATAATAATGTTTATGGTATATTTGAAAAGACTCCTTGCGAGATATTGATCATGGTGATATAAGTGGGTAATAACACTTTGACAAATTATCCAATGGTCCCATGGTCCATGTAACACCCCAATTTTAATTCCCAAAAGTGTAATGTAATATATATATGTGATTTAGGTTGTGAGTTGAACATGACGGAGGGCCAAGAAATGTAAATAATGTACATCCAAGTTATTAATAAAAAAATGCATCATTGGTTGCAAGACAAAGGGGATGAAAAAAATGGGGGGCTATGATTCCATGAGAGAGGAATGAGAGGGAGCTTAAGGGGGCTCAAAGGGGAAAAATCTTGAAAAATACATTATTTTATTATAACCCAAAGTACCTTACCTTGAGTTACGAAAAAGGTATATAAACCATGGGAAAATTTCCAAGGGACGAACATTGGCTTCCTAAGTGCAAAGTGGAAGGTTAAAAATAATCATACTTATTCCTTTTGTTTAGAGGAAATTGTCATTCATTCTATCCATAATCATGCATGACTGGAACTACCATGGAGAGGTAGCTAAGCCCATAACAGAGAATTAATTGATATGTATATGAATTATGTGGGGAAATTTCCAAAGAACATGTGAGCATGATGTTGTTGAGGTATCAATTTACAGTGGTGAATCCCTATATACCTTAGCGTTGATATTTCCTAGTAAATTTGTCATGGAACCCAAGAAAGAGGCATGATATCTTAAGGAACTAAATTGCAAAGAAGGAGATCCATTTCTTCGAGCTGTGTAGATCTGTGGGGGAAAGAGAGATGGTGAGTTGGGATTGTTGTGTTAGTGCCCAGATCATGAAATTAGTGGGTAATTGTGATGAGAGAGTGGACTATAGATAGTTATAGGAGCTTGTTTTTCCTTGTGGAATCATATCCCTGGCTTAGGGCTGGCCTATTGCAAAAAGAATTGGTGCAGTGGTGCCTATGGCTAGGAGGAATGCCCCACATCTATAGTCAGTTGTGTAACTTTTATTTAAAAATATAAGTATATGGTTTAATGTCTTTATGATGAGTTTATTTTGTGTAATCCATTTCTTTAATCTTGTGTTTGTTTAATGAATTCTCTGTATGTTTAATTTTGAATACTTTAACGCAAATTGCATGAGTTTGTTGGTCATTTTTCATACATAAGGCATCATATAACAGGGAAAAGAAAAATGGTATCAAAGTTGTGATTATGATGGGAAATTAAGGAATTTCACAATGGCCCACCATACCAACAATCTCAAGGGTGGTTAGGTACATTACAAAGTGGTATTAGACCTAGGTTTTAGAATTAGGGCTATATGGGCCAGACATCAAAGTGCAGACTATAAATTGCAAAGGGGAAATTTTCAAAGTATGCCTGAAAATTGTTTGGCATAATTTTCTTCAAAGGAATTTGGGGAAAAAATCCTGCAGTAATTGAGTCAAAGTAGGTTATTTTCCCTAAATTGGGTATCTATTAGGCATGCAGAGGCACAAATCTGAGTAAATTGGAAGTTAAAGGGTTGGCCCATGACAAATTTGGGAAAATTGGTGATTTTTTAGCAAAATCACTAAATTGAGGGTGAAATGTAGTGTGTAGTGGGTGTTGGATGTTAGTGTGGTGAGTGAAAGGTCGAATTTGGCCTAGGGAAGCTCAAACCATAGTTTCATTGTGGCCCATACATTAAATGTTTGAAATTAGGCATTATTGAAAATTTTGAATTTTTGCAAAACTTTGTTTTTCGTATCGATGATGTCAGTGACTCAGTGGTGATGTGGACCCATATCGGTGATGTGAATTTTCATAGTGGTATATGTAAGGGATTGAGTGTGCATATGGAAGGGTCCATGGAAGCATAACTATGGGTTGTGTTGCACGGGTGGAGGGATTGCAGGTGACGTGGGTGCCATGACAATTAAGCGGTTTACAAACCCAATGTGAAGCAGTTTTCAAATGGTTCATTTGGACCCATAATAAATGAATAGGTGGTGTGTGTCCCTAAAGTGGTAAGAGGTTGTGGGCCATGAGGAAAAGTTAACTTGGGTTCTAGTTGATGGCCCATAATCCACCACATTCATCGATATTGGATCGATGATAGGAAATATGTGCACCAGCCAAGGGGGATGTCAGCGATGGGGCCCCACCCAATGAATCAATCAATGGATGATTTCTAGGCAGACGAGTGTCAATAGAGGGGAGACCCTTCTATCCCATTGAGGGTCTAAGTTGTGCCAGGTGGATAGTTGATCATAGGTGGAGCTAAGAACCAATGAAATACAAAATAAAGTAGATAAATAAAAGGAAAAAGGAGGAAAGAGGAAAGGGAAGAGGCTCAGAGGGATGGTAGGGAATCTGAGTGGCCAGGGTGGTCACATGGTCACATATGGATCTAACAGGTGAAAACATGTGTCATGTCAGTAGGAATGTTTCATTCACATCATCCAAGTGCTACAACAACAAAGATAACGGTATTAAAAAAAATTCTAGAGACAAAAACTTGTTTTGGCCATAACAAGAGAAAAAATCTGAGGTTGAGGTGAATTTTGGGTTTAGGTCCACAACGTCGAAGTCCATAAGAGTTCCAATGAGGTCCACTAGATAATTCATCTCTATATTGTTACAAATTGCACATTAGTGATTTTTTAAGAACACGGTGGTACCCATTGACATAAGCCATGTTGTTGACAATTTTTTTACAATGAGTTAGGGGAGTCGACATGATGAAATCTAGTGGACATTTTT
>ML799554.1:115271-148718 GCA_009831015.1 Picea engelmannii
TTAACACTTAAGTGGACCCTAATAACACTGATAATACAAATGGGGGTCACTACTAGGGAAGAGGGAACCGAGGTGTCTAAGGTGGAGCATGTGATTCCTCAACCCAAGGAGAAGAAACAGTAGAAAGGTAAAGGTGGCCTATACATGTCAAAAGGGAGAGAGCAATTGAGAGTAAAGTACATTGTTAAGTAACAAATACGAGAGTTGTTATTGATTAGTAACCCATCGATGGCTACAAAATTGTGAAGTCTAAGGCATGGGTACGAGTTATTGACAATGGGATAAGTTATTTGTTGTTGTTGTCCATTACCTTGACTCACTCCATCAAAAAAAGGACAATTTTTTTAATTACCTTGACTCACTCTATCCAAAAAGGACAAATGGGACAAGCCATTATTCAAAAGCCACGATTACATATTGGTCAGATTAATGGTGAATGGACATTGCAGCTAAGTGTACATTACATGGGCTTCATTATGACATTTTTAATTTTCACAACTCCCATGGTATCTTCACAACTCTCAATGCAATATTACAACTCTCAAGGCATTGGTCAGAATGGCATAGGTAGTTTGGGGATATTCTTCATGCACATGGACCTCTCATGCCATGCCACGTTACAAATATTGGAGTGGTCAACTTGTTTGTGCATTTGGAGGCATGTGTCACATAGTTTGATGGATGACCTCCTAGTTTGATCGATGTTGGATATTGACGAGAAAACATGCTTCCTAGACAAGACCTCGATGGCTAATAATTTTGTGGAAATGAACTTGGGAGATGGATTGCTTGAAGGAATTGATATCCAGGTGGGGATTTGTTCTTATTTTTAGGAGATAGACAATGTTAAGATTCCTTTTTGGTGCTCCATCCTTCATATGTATGGTCACCTTAGGTAAACTTTCCCTAAGAAATATACACCCAACGTGTTGGCAGCCACACATGATTTTTGATATTTAACACGATCGAAAGAGATTACACCTTTCTGTAGTTGTCATCACCTCCAATTTGTAAACATTTTTTTTGAGTTTCGAAACGATTGTTGGATTATAGCTTACCTTATTTATTCTTTATCGTTTGCATTTTCGTTTGTTTTAGTTTCAATTCATGACTGTAAGAATGAATTTAAACATAAAAACTTGGATTGTTTGTGCAATTGTTTGCCACAAAAATATCATTTTAAAAGCCACCCATATACGATTAAAATTCAAATCTTGTGAAATGGTTGATTAGCCCATTATCAATTATTATTATTATTATTATTATGGTTGTTATGAATTCAATGGTTCGATAGTTCATTGTAGAAATGTTTTGACGCATGGAGAACATTGGTTAACATTTGATATTATTCTCATGAGTTTAATTTTCATATCAACATTCATACCAATGAGTACAGGCATGTTGTACTTGTGTTTTCACCTTACCTAGATGGCCTAGAACATTAATGAAGTTATTCATTATGTGCATAGGGTTTTGTACTCTATAGGTGTTGGCACTCATCATGAGAGATGGTTTGGAATTATATGAACCCTCTGGCTTTTGTTCTCCCTAATTCTCCTATCCGAGTCATGATAACCCCCAGGATATGCTACTTTTATGCTTTCACTCTCTGCTCAAACCGGTTTCTGTTGCTCATCCGTTGGGAACCTAAAACTATCTCAAGTGATTTCTTTTGCATCCTTATCACAGTGGTCATGGCACCCATCGTTCGTATTGAGCTGAATGGTTTCCAAGCCTTACTATCCCATGACGACACTATTGATGACCTAAAGGCTCATGGGTGGGATGTATTTCTCAAGAAGTTCGAGGGCTATAATATCCAGGTTGCAAAATCTTTTTCACAATCCTTTGACGGTTTCAAAGCCAATATTGGAGACATACAGTTGGAATTGACAGAGGATTTTGTGAGCAAAGTGATAGGGCTCCCATCAAAGGGCGAGAGGTGGTTTAAAAATGCCATAATAGAAGAGGTCCCATGGAGTTTATTTATCACCTCTCGTAAAACCACTTGATGTATAAAAGGTATTCTTATCGCTCTGTTAAAACCTAGATGGCATAGTCTACTTTTAATTCTAAAGTAATTTGTTACGTGTGAAGGTCGATAAGGGATGGTGTTTCTATACCATATCCATTTTCTTATGAATTTCATAGGGTTTGAATTAGATATTCCCTTTTACCTATTGATGAGTCTTTACAAGATGTCCAAGCGTTACAAACGATAGGGTATCAATTCAAGATCGTTTCACCATGGACTCGTTAAACTCTTGTTGGTTTATCACCTGTTGAAGATAGGTGACAATTGGGAAACCTTTCTGATAAGAAATGGATTCACATAGGTTGATGCTACATCCAATACTATTTTAATTGCAAACCCTAACTTGGACAGGCTAGTGGTTGAAAGCCAGTTCGTTAATTCAATTGATGGACCAGAATTTATTGATAAAACCCCTCTAGATAAAGGATTACCATGTAGGTTTTCACCTGCAAGATCTTTGGAACAATTGACTGTCGAATTAAATGGAAAATATCCTCATGTGCCTGTGAACAATGCTAGTTTAAAGATTAATGTTAAATCTGATGTCAAGAAACTTTGTAAAGGAAGGAAACAACAGTGCACGGATTTGAGTTTCAAGAATAAGAATGTTGGTCGTCTAATCTCTAGAAAAATAAGAAACTGAAAGGGTAATCATATGAGCTCGATCGAATCAATCAAGATCAATGATCGATGTTTAGATCATGAGATAGAGGATTTATTGGTACGTGAAGACCCAGAAAATCAGTGTTCTAGGAGGGAGGTTATCACCCATGTTGAACCATATGATTTCGTGACCAATTTACCCCCGTGTCTTAAGGGTAAATAAGGATTGTTTGGTATCATGCACGATCTGGAACAAACCGCAGGTAATATTGAAGCACCCCTGGTCGACTATGTACCACTTCGATCTTCCATCTCCCCGATACATTGTGATAGTTGCCTCAACTAGGTAGAGTGTTACTATACAGATGTTCCACTCTTGTAGGCCTGAATTAAAACCTTGACTACTCAGAACAATCTGTTCAGACAAGAGAACCTTAATCTCAAGGAACATACAGAGAGGGAGAATAAATGAATAAAGAAAGATGGAAATATAATCATTAAGAATACGACTAGTTTCAAAGAAATTATAAACTTTGAACTGTTTGATCCCTCTTTGGATCATTTTTAATGGTAAAACAATTTCATGTTGATTTCATTCATTTATGTTATCAAGGTCAATATAGGTAGATTTGAATTTTTATTTCATTTGCTAAAAATAAGACTAGCTACAGAATCTATGATTCTGTAGCCAGTATCTTTTGAATAATCATTAGTATTTAGTAATGGTTTTTCTAATATATCAAATTGGTTTTTCTATTCTCAAGAAATGGAATATTGTGCTTTTGATTGCTTGGAGTAAATACTTTCAATTATATGCTCAAATGTTTAGTAGTATTCCCCTTTTTTATGTTTTATAAGACTTTGGTTTAATTTTGAAAAAAAACAACTCTTGTATGAGTGGTTCCCAGTTCACTATTTTTGTAATATTACTTGATTTTGGGAGATTCAACTCTATCTAGTGTGATATGAGAATTTGGATTCTGAATTAGTTTAAATACTTTTCACTCTTGTTAGTGAAGACATATTTGATTTGGACGCATTATGGACATGTAATTTTCAAGAATATATGGACAAGCCTTTCACTCCTCGGCTTTAGACCAGCGTGGAGCTTTCCCATTACGTTTTTCCCTTTATTTTATGGAATGTTAATATGTTATACAAATTTACTCTTATTAGCATATGATATTTCATTTTATTCAACACTTTAAATTATGTCTGTAAGTTGTTGTTCATATATTACATCTGTGGTCATTATATCATTTAAATATCATTGATTTATGTTTGATGTTAAGTGATCTATTACACGAATACTTTATATTAAATTTCTCTTACTATAAGTGTTCGTCATTACAAGATCACATGATCTGTATTTATTACTCTGCTCTTATATCTTTTCTCCAAAAATACCTATGAATTTATTCTGGGGGATGTTAGCACAAGCTTGTTACAGGTTTTTCTCACAGGCAAGATAGTTGCAAGTTTTAATTGTGCAGAGACATAAACTCAGTAGTTGATTAATCTCAAGTTAGTTTTACTTGCATTCTATGTCTATTAGTAGTTTGTTTATTAATGAAATAGGAATAGTTTAAATTGGCTTTGACTGTTATCCTGTTCTTGTTTCAAATTATGTCTTATTAGTATGTGTGAATTCTTAGTTTTTAAATTATTAAACAGAAAATATAAAATGTATGTGCTTTCTTTATCTACTTCATAAACAATTGCAAAAAACATATATTTCGCAAGACATCTACCAAAACTTGCAAATTGTAAATACCCTGTTCATAATTACATGCTCATGTTTATGTTTTAAACTTGTAAATAATTAAATTCATGTACATAGTATCGAAGTTTCTTTTAGATTAGTTTTCTTTCTTTTTTTATTTTAGGATTTTAGTTGGCCAACGGAGCCATTAAACCCATCGGGTCATTTCACTCCTAACGGCTTGGATTATTTAGACAACCCCAGTCTGTATTTGACCTTCCAATTGACGGTGTGACACTTATGCATGTCAACAAATGGCGCTAGAAGGAGGGCCTAAATTAAATTGATGGCATGTGGAGGTCACAAGACTCCTCCCCCACACACCCTCTCTTCTATCGTAACGCATATTCGCTCAGAAAATAATGTTACACTTGAAACAACAACTACCTCAATCAATAACCCTGATATTCCTGTTGAACTGGTCACACCAGTTCCTCAAGGGTTCGATGTCCAAGAAATTTTTCGTCAGACACTTATCAAAACTCATAGTGCCTTAGCTCGTATCAGACAACCTGGTAGGCCCCTTAATCAACCTCTTGATTTCATATATATCCAACAACATCTCCAAGGCACTAGTCTTCCTGGAAATCCTTTAGGTGATAATACTACCAATCTTATCGAAACACCTATCCTTAGAGTCGGAGGATTTGGTATCCCACCTTCCCCACCTGGTTCGTCTCCATCCTCTTCAGGAGGAGAATCTTCAGACGAAGGTAGTTCTTCATCAGAACCATCTCAGCCTTCGACACCACCAAATCCCATGGAAAACAAAAACAATCTTCCCATACCTTGGCTTGATCAGGATGTCATGGTTGTACTTGGACCTCAACACCCATTACCAAAACATATGGAGAAGTGGTTACCTAAATTTGGCCTGAATTTGAAACAATCCATTGAAGATCACATCAAAAAATTTATCATGTCCATTAGACTCTGAAGCATTGAGCACGAGGATGTAGTATGCAGATTATTTCCTTATACTTTTGAGGGAAATTCCTCCACATGGTATTTTGCTCAGTAGCCCCAAACCATTGTCTCTTGGGACAAGTTTGAAACTTGTTTCTTATAAAATCTTGGAGATGATAAATCCCCTGAAGTCTTGGTTATGGAACTCTCCAATCTAAACATGAATCCTAAGGAAAAAGTGAAAGACTTTAACCAAAGATTTCTTACTTTAAAGAATAAAATCCCTGTAGATTTGATGCCTGCGGAAAGTCTAATTGTTTCATATTATGCTAAAGCCTTGCACAATAATATAGCCATATGGGTCAAAAGGTCTAAAAAGAACAACTTTTTATAAGCCTTTGAGGAGGTGAGTCAAATTGAGAAAGATATATTAAGCTTGAAATACAATCTTAGTAGTGAAATTGAAACAACCTCGTCTTCTAAAAAGAAAGTAGAAATTCTCGCTTGGCCACCTCAACTTAAGAATCAACAAGAAAATTTAGATTTAGAAAGCTTGCAGAAAGATTTCCAAAAGTTGTCCAATCAGGTCATTGACTTGAAGAGATCGATCGAGGAGGATTCAAAAATAAAAGGAAGTTTTAAACCCCCTTTCAGAGAACCGTTTCCTCCCAACCGGCCAAATCCGACCACAGAAGGTCTAAATTTCAAAAGTTTACAGTATGCTTTGCAAACCATCTTAGAAGCACATGATAATTTTGCTTATGTCCCACCTGATAACTCTAAAGATGTAGTAGAGGAAGATGTACCAGAAGAGGAAGATTCGTCTCCTTTGTTTTTGGTCACCTGTCGGATAGTATTTTCCAAGCAAACTTTGAAACTGTCCACCCCTACAATACAAGAAGCAAAACCCAAAACAAACCTCCTTCTGAGGTGAATAAAAATGTGTATCTGAAATAGTCAAAACAGACTGAATTTAAACAAGGCTTGGTAGCCCCAATTTTAGAATATGATTTAATTGAAGATCTGAAAAAAATGAGGGCTAATATTTTTGTTTTTGAGTTGTTGAAATTTCCCCTTATTTTGCAGAAAATGCTTCAAAGTATCGCTAAAAACAACAAAAACAATGATCCTAACAGCAAAAAATCAGCAGAAATTGATTTAAATACAACCAAAAAGGTCTGAACTAAAACAACATTTGAACCTCCAGAGAAAATGGAATTAGCAGAAAAATTTGTAGGAAATGTAGATAAAACTCTTTAGGGACAACAGCTAAAAATCAACAGAATTTTGTTGTTGATGCTTGAAAAAATGTCCCGCCTTTTTTGTTAACCTTTGAAATTTTTAATCGAAATTTACATAGTTGCATGGTCGATTCTGGTGCATCATCAAACGTGATGCCTCTATCTACTTGCCAAAAAATTAATGTGGAAGTTAAACCTTCTGATCTTAAAATCATTCAGCTAGATCAAACTAACATTAAAGTTATTGGTGAGCTTAAAAATGTACTGATTAGACTATCATCCAATTCGAAATTTCATCAAATAATTGATATTTTCGTTGTTGATATCCCTGAAGTTTATGGTTTGTTTTTAAGCAGGGATTGGTCAAAGCAGTTGCACAGTTACTTTGCCACAGATTGGTCTCACTTGTGGCTGCCTAAAAATGGACAGCCCAACAAAATCAGGATAAATAGAGAACGCTATCTTAAGCATACCGTGACAGATCTGAATGATACAAATGAACATTTCATTACATCTGCTAATTCATTTGAATCGCAGGGAATGAATACCTTCTTTGGTAATTTCATGACCGAAATCTCTCCCATCACTGATCCTTGGCAGCAATCTGAAGTTGTAACTTATACTCAGACATCAGCTTCACCAAATATGTCGAGTACTTATGACGACGCACAAATATGGTCCTTATACTTTGACGAATCCAAATCCAAAGAAGGAGTAGGCGTTGGTTGTGTACTCATCGATCCTATAGGTAATAAGACTTTCATTGCTTGTCGGTTAGAGTTTTAATGTACCAATAACACGACCGAATATGAAGCACTTCTAAAAGGACTCAGGAAATCTTTGGATATGGATGTGTGTAATTTGATAGTATTTGGTGATTCAAAAATCATGATTAGGCAGGTAAGAAACACCATACATTGCTTATCACCACATCTAAAAAGCTACCAGATGAAGGTATGGAGTTTAATGCATAAATTTTCAGCATTCGACATAAATTCCATTCCTAGGTTGAGTAATTCAAAAGCTTATTTATTGGACAATGTTGCTTATAAACTATTTCCCGCTAAAAAGGTCTTTCCCCTAATGTGTTTTCAATTGAATTGTTGTTCAGACTGTCGATCATCTCAGATAACATTACAAATTGGAGAGTATTCGACGATGACCAATAGATTATCAACTTCCTGCATATGGAAGATACTTTCCAAGGTGTTGTCATTTATGAAGGCACTCACGATGAGAACCTTCGAAACTTCACAGTAATATCATATCCTAGATCCCCTGAATCGACATTCGATCTGGTAAAATCTATCCCCATATATGTTGTAAGACTAGAGAAATTTTATGACTTGCATGATAAATTTAGAGGGACAGTTAATTGTAAAACGAACAGTTCTTCTTTGATTTATGAGACGGTTAATTTAGGAACAAAGGAAAATCCTCAAAATATTAATCTGGGAACAGGATGTTCCGAGCAAGAACAATCTTCTTTTATAAAATTATTTAAATAACTTAAATACATTTTTTCCTGGACATATGATGACTTGAAAACATTCGACCCCAACATCATACAACATGTTATTCCCGTGAAACCCCAAACGCAACCTTTTTAACATAAATTGAGGAAGATGCATCCTAAATTGGAACCCACTGTCAAAAAAGAACTAAATAAATTACTAACTGCAAAGATAATTTTCCTAGTTAGGCACACTCAATGGGTGTCAAATTTAGTCCTTGTAAGGAAGAAAAGTGGCGAAATTCGACTTTGTGTCGATTTTCAGAATCTAAACCAAGCATCTGATAAAGACAACTACCATGTTCCTCCAATGGAACAAATCCTACAACAAGTGTCTGGTTCTGAAAAACTATCTCTGCTAGATGGTTTTTCAGGATACAACCAGGTCCGCATGTCTCCCTTGGATCAGCTTAAAACCACCTTTCGCACCCCATGGGGCACTTATGCCTACAAGAAAATGCCTTTTGGACTGATAAACGTTGGCACCACTTTCCAGAGATCAATGGACATTTATTTTTGTGGCCTCATTAACCAATCAGTTGTGGTCTACCTTGATGATGTCACCGTATTCTCTAAAAACAAGAAAGATCACTTGTCTCACCTCAAGGCTATCCTGGAACGATGTCGCAAGTTTGGCATATCTGTCAACCCTAATAAATCGGTCTTTGCAGTGGAGCAAGGTAAATTTATTGGGTTTATAGTATCTAAGGATGGGATGATTATTGACCCGGAAAGAGCCCAAGCTATTGCTAAACTCCCCCCTCCTTCTTCCAAAAGAGCCATGCAGTCCTTTTTGGGCAAGATTAATTTCGTTGGAAGATTTGTCCCAAGATTCTCAGAAATGGTCAGATCGTTACAAAATTTAATTAAAATAGATGTTTTGTATCGGTGGGGACCACAAGAAAATTAGTCCTTTGATTCAATTAGAAAATCAATAATAGAATCCCCTTCCTTGATGAGTCTCGATTTTTCTCAGGATTTCACTCTTTATACCTTTATTGCTTACCGATCTTATGCTGCTGTGTTAACTCAAAAAAATGTTGAAATCAATGAGATACACATTGCCTTCATGAGCTAAACTTTTAAAGGAGAAGAGCTTAACTACCTAGCAGTAGACCAATAGGAATATGTTGTTTTTAAAGCAGTGAAACACTTATGGTCATGCCTATTGAAATCCATAACCAAGGTTATCGTTCCCTACCCAACTGTAAGAAACCTGTTAGTACAAAAAGAACTGGGTGAGAAAAGGGAAAATTGGATGATTGCATTACAGGAATATGACCTTGAAATAACCCCTGCACAGATTGTTAGAGGTCAAGGCTTGTGTAAGTTAGTAGTCGATTCGATTGAAGAACAAGAAATTCAAATAAACACCTCAACTGTGAATCAACCTGACGAAAAACAGATTAGTTGTGCACAAGTTACTGCCAATTCTTGGTATGAGAATATTAAATTTTATTTGAAACATGGATCTGCTCCCCATAATATTGACCCTAAAAATAGAATAGCACTTAGGCTTAAATCTGCATCTTTCCAGTTAATCAATGACGTATTATTTCGAAAGAACTTTGACAAGGATGATTTTAGGGGCTAAATTTCGCTCATGGGCTAATTTTCCATGTTTTTTCCCAAAAAAAGATTCGCTATTCTAAAAATGATTCGCCCAATTTCTATAGGATAAAATTATTTTACCTTAAAAATCGCCAAATTGTATACAAACTATATAAAATCTTTAGAAATTTAAGTATATTTACAAAAAAATTGCCAACATTTTATAATTGCCATATGAAGGATTAGTAAGATTCGCCAAGGTTTCTATATTTTAAAATAAATTTCCATCCTTAAAATCATCCCTGAACTTTGATGGTGTTCTTATGCGTTGTTTAGAAAAAGAAGAGTCGAAAAAAAATATTATCTAAACTTCATGCAGGTGAAGTCGGTGGTCATTTCGGTGGAGATACCACCGCTCACAAAGTAATAAGAGTTGGATAATATTGGCCCACCTTATTTAAATATGCCCATGCGTTGTGTTGTAAATGCATAATCTGCCAAAAGGATGCAGGACGGGTAAAAAAGGCAGCATTCCCTTTGCAGCCTATTACTGTAGATTCTCCTTTTCAGCAATGGGGTCTTGATATCATAGGACCGATTAATCCCTCTTCTTTGCATTAACACAAGTATATCCTTACAACAACATATTATTTTACTAGATGGTCTGAAGTTGAAAGTGGTGAACACAAATCAGGTAGTATCCTTCCTAAACTCCCATATCATTGCTTGATTCGGCATTCCCGAATGTCTGGTTTTTTACAACGCCTCTTACTTTTCATCCCTTGATATGAACTTTTTTTCTATGGAAAAAGGGATTAAATTGAAGTATTCTTCAAGCTACTACCCTCAAGGAAATGGCTTAGCAGAATCAAAAAACAAAAATTTGATCAAGATTATTAAAAGGACAGTTTCATAAAATCACAAAAATTGGCACAATGCACTGTATAATGCACTCTGGGCTGATAGGGTAACACCAAAATATTATGTTGGTAATTCCCCTTTCCTCCTCGTTTACGGAAGAGAATCCATCCTCCCCACGCATGTTTTACTCCCTTCTCTGCAATTGTCACATAAATTTCAAGAACAGGAGTGCCCTCCTACAGAAAATTGAATAAATGCCTTATTAAAACTAGAAGAGGCAAGAACAAAGGTAAAGAAGAAACTAGATCAGCACCAGCAAATTGTTAAAATCTAGTCTAATTCAAGTTCATCTTCAGACAGGAATTTTGATGTCAGAGATCTGGTTCTTAAGTGGGATAAAGCTCACGAGGGGAAAGGGGAACGCACCAGGTTCCAAAACCTGTGGTTGGGACTGTTTGTAATTTCTGAAAAAATGGGCCCCGGATCTTTCCGTCTGCATAATTTGGAGGGACAGCCAAACACTTTCCCAGTGAATGACCAGGCTCTCAAGAGGTATTTCACCTGATGATTTATGTTCCACTCTTTTGTAAATTTTCTTTTATGTTTTTTATTTTGGTTATTTTCATTTTTCTTGGTTTTGATTTGTTTTCTGAATAATTATGTTTAAGTCACCATATCATTTGTGGAAGGGAATCAGAATTTTTTTTCATTAGAAGCAGTTGATAACTTCCCAAGCACTTGAGCAGTAAATGTTAAAACTTAGATCAGCAGAAGTGAGTTTTTGTTCAAATCATGAGAAAAACAACTCAAAATGTACCTTCACGTCCTCGAGATGATTTCTAAACTGAAATCTAAGTATCCAAATCATGATGAAGGTCATCAAAACAGAAGAATAATTGGTGAAAGATCAAAATTTTCACTCCAAACTACAAAATCTTCAGTATCACCCCGCCCTCTTGAATATTCTTAGGTTCTGCAAACCATAAACGATTTCTAGAGGGTTGAAAGCACGATAATGCATGGGAAATGTATGTAAACTCGTCAGGACACTGAACAAGTATACTAGCAGTGGGTAAATGCATGCATGATACCAAGCCAACTTCGTGGGGGTACTGAACAGGCCTGCTGGCAGCGAAGCAATGTCGGGTTTAAGAAGATCCTCAAGTCTGTTTTAATTTGATCAAAATGCAAAGATGTCTTGTATCATGATTGGATGAATCTTGGATAGGATAGAGGTACTATAGTGGGTCAAATGACATCCCTGCCGAGGCTATGAACTCCTACTGGTAGTAGTGGCTCTGTCAATAGTATCGAAGTTGACTAGATAAACAATCCCTACACTCATAATCTAAGTTAGATACCGGATGACATTTTTTTTAAAACATAAATACATATGATGCTAAAATGCATTATTTTTTGAGTTATGATTAGTATGCTTGACCTATTGTTAACTATTTCTATAAAGTTCATTTCTTCGTATTCATCCTGACATGAATTTTCTGGCGATGCAGAGATAACTACTTCACCCAGTATGTCGCCATTTTTGGCAGCCACACATGATTTTTGATATTTAACACGATCGATAGAGATTACACCTTTCTGTAGCTGCCATCACCTCCAATTTGTAAACATTTGTTTTGAGTTTTGAAACGATTGTTGGATTATAGCTTACCTTATTGATTCTTTATCGTTTGCATTTTTGTTTGTTTTAGTTTCAATTCATGACTATAAGCATGAATTTAAACATAAAAACTTGGATTGTTTTTGCAATCGTTTGCCATAGAAATATCATTTTAAAAGCCACCCATATATGATTAAAATTCAAATCTTGTGAAATGGTTGATTATTCCATTATGAAAAAAAAGAAAAAAAAATATTATGGTTGTTATGAATTCAATGGTTTGATAGTTCATTGTTGAAATGTTTTGACGCATGGAGAACATTGGTTAACCTTTGATATTATTCTCATGAGTTTAATTGTCATATCAACATTCATACCAATGAGTACACGCATGTTGTACTTGCATTTTCACGTTACCTTGTTGGTCGAGAACATTAATGAAGTTATTCATTATGTGAATAGGGTTTTCTACTCTGTAGGTTTTGGAAATCATCGCGAGAGATGGTTTGGAATTCTATGAACCCTCTGGTTTTCATTCTCCCTAATTATCCTATCCGAGTCATGATAACCCCCAGGCTCTTCTACTTTCATGATTTCACTCTCCGCTCAGACCTATTTATGTTGCTCTGCTACTTTCATGATTTCACTCTCCTTAGTGATTTTTGTTGCATCCTTATCACAGTGGTCATGGCACCTGTCGTTCGTATCGAGCCGAACGGTTGCCAAGAATTACTATCCCATGATGACGTTATTGATGACCTAAAGTCTCATGGGTGGGACATATTTCTCAAGAATTTTGAGAGCTATAATCTCCAGGTTGCAAATGATTTTTCACAAACCTTTGACAGTTTCAAAGCCAAGATTGTAGACATACAGTTGGAATTGACAGAGGATTTTGTGAGCAAAGAGACAAGGATCCCATCAAAGGGTGAGAGGTTGTTTAAAAATGACAGAATAGAAGAGGTCCCATGGAGCTTATTTATGACCTCCCGTAAAACCACTTGTTGTATAAAAGGTATTCCTATCGCTCTGTTAAAACCTAGATGGCATAGTCTACTTTTAATTCTGAAGCAATTTGTTGTGTGAAGGTCGATACGGGATGGTGTTTCTATACCATATATGTTTGATTATGAATTTCATAGGGTTTGAATTAGATATGCCCTTTTACCTATTGATGATTCTTTACAAGATATCCAAGCATTACAAACGACAGGGTATCAATTCGAGTTTGTTTCACCATTGACTCGTTAAACTCTTGTTGGTTTATCACCTATCGAAGATAGGTGACAATTGGGAAACCTTTATGATAAGAAATGGATTCACACAAGTTGATGCTACAGCCAATCCTCTTTTAATTGCAAACCCTAACTCGGGCAGGCCAGTGGTTGAAAGCCAGTTCGTTAATTCAATTGATGGACCAGAATTTATTGATAAAACCCCTCTAGAAAAAGGATTACCATGTAGGTTTTCACCTGCAAGATTTTTGGAACAAGTGACTGTCGAATTAAAGGTAAAATATCCTCATTTGCCTGTCAACGATGCTAGTTTAAACGTTAATGTTAAATCTGATGTCAAGAAACTTTGTAAAGGAAGGAAACAACAATGCACAGATTTGAGTTTCAAGAATAAGAATGTTGGTCGTCTAATCTCTAGAAAAATAAGAAACTGAAAGTGTAATCATTTGATCTCGATCGAACCGATTGAGATCGATGATCGGTGTTCAGATCATGAGATAGAATATTTCTTGGTGCGTGAAGACCCAGAAAATCAGCGTTCTAGGAGGGAGATTATCACCCATGTTGAACCATATGATTTTGTGACCAATTTACCCCTGTGTCTTAAGGGTAAAGAAGGATTTTAGAGTATCGGGCATGATCTAGAACAAACCGCAGGTAAGATGAAGCACCCTTGGTCAACTGTGTCCTACGTCGATCTACCATCTCCTCGGTACACTGTGATAGCTGCCTCAACTGGGTAGAGCATTACTATACAAATGTTCCACTCTTATAGGCCCGAATTAAAAACTTGACTGCTTAGAACGATCTGTTGAAACAAGAGATCCTTGATATCAAGGCACATACAGAGAGGGAGAATAAACTAATCAAGAAGGTTGTAAATATAATCATTAAGAATACGACCAGTTTCAAACCAATTATAAACTCTGAACTATTTGATCCCTCTTTGGCTAATTTTTAATGGTAAAACGATTTTATGCTAATTTCATTCATTTCTGTTATCAAAGTCAATATAGGTAGATTTGAATTTTGATTTCATTTGCTAAAAATAAGACTAGCTACAGAAACTACGATTCTATAGCCAGTCTCTTTTGAATAATAATTAGTAATTAGTAATGGTTTTTCTAATATATCAAATTGGTTTTGCTATTCTCAGGAAATGGAAGATTGTGTTGTTGATCGCTTGGAGTAAATACTTTCAATTATACGCTCAAATGTTCAGTAGTATTCCCCTTTTTTATGTTTTATAAGACTTTGGTTTAATTTTGAACAAACCAACTCTTGTATGAGTGGTTCCCAATTCATTATTTTTGTAATATTACTTGATTTTGGAAGATTCAACTCTATCCTTTGTGATATGAGCATTTGGATTTTGAATTAGTTTAAATACTTTTCACTCTTGTTAGTGAAGACATCTTTGATTTGGACGCATTATGGACATGTAATTTTCAAGACTATATGGACAAGCCTTTCACTCCTCGGCTTTAGACTAGCGTGGAGCTTTCCCATTACGTTTTTCTCTTTATATTATGGAATGTTAATATGTTATACAGCTTTAGTCTTATTAGCATATGATATTTCATTTTATTCAACACTTTAAATTATGTATGTAAGTTGTTGTTCATATATTACATATGTGATCATTATGTCAATTAAATATCATTGATTTATGCTTGATGTTAAGTGATGTATTACATGAATACTTTATATTAAATTTCTCTTACTATAAGTGTTCGTCATTACAAGATCACATGATCTATGTGTTTATTACTCTGCTCTTATATATTTGCTCCAAAAATACCTATGAATTTATTCTGGGGGATGTTAGCACAAGCTTGTTACAAGTTTTTCTCACATGCAAGATAGTTGGGATTTTGAATTGCACAGAGACATAAACTCAGTAGTTGATTAATCTCAGGTTAGTTTTACTCACATTCTATGTCTGTTATTAGTTTGTTTATTAATGAAATAGGAATAGTTTAAATTGGCTTTGACTGTTATCCTGTTCTTTTTTCAAATTATGTCTTATTAGTATGTGTGAATTCTTAGATTTTAAATTATTAAACAGAAAATATAAAAATGTATGTGTTTTCTTTATCTACTTCATAAACAATTCCAAAAAACATCGATTTCGCAAGACATCTACCAAAGCTTGCAAATTGTAAATACCTTGTTCATAATTGCATGCTCATGTTTATGTTTTAAACTTGTAAATATTAAATTCATGTACATAGTATCGTAGTTTCTTTTAGATTAGTTTTCTTTCTTTTGTTATTTTAGGATTTTAGTTGGCCAACGGAGCCATTAAACCCGTCAGGTCATTTCACTCCAAACGGCTTGGGTTATTTAGACAACCCCGGTCCGGATTTGACCTCCCATTTGACAGTGTGACACTTACGCCCGTCAACACAATGATGTGGAAGAAGTTGAAGAGTGAATAGAGGACATTTCCAAGCTCACAATTGATCTCAAAATGATAGCGGGAAGAGCCATAATCCCTCTTCATCAAAAGGTAAGTCTATATATGTGGATCCTTATTCTATTATTATTGAATTTATATTAAGATATATAGTTAGAGAATGATGTCGTCAGGTCATAATTGAAAGACCTTGAGAAATCCCTAAAATATCCAACATTGAAAGAAAAAATGCATATGATGAATTGGGATGTCATTAAGAACCTAGATGAAAATGAGAGTCCATATGGATAAGAAGCTTTTGGAAAATATCAATACCTTGTTAGATGTTAAATAATTAGGGTCTAAGGGATCCCTTAAGTTGCATGATGCAATAGGGCATATTCTTTCAAAAATTCAATTCGAATTGAATCTATTTGACTTGATCTAATGTTCTATTTTGAATTTATGCATAGATGTAGCACACTTTTGCTAGCTAAACCAAATGACTAGTTTTATTCTTGGATCTAGTGCCTAGATCTAATATAATAATGATTCACTAATTAATTTCACTTRTTGGAAAAATGTGGGTTAAGGAATGACAAAATAATCTGCGTGCAATTGCTCGATAAACCACGAGGGATTTCCTCCATGAGGGATTTCCACCACTCGAGCCAGAGATATATCCTACTAYGCTACTCCTTTATCTAAGTGTCAGCTAACAACATAGTCTAGTCTTGTATGCATGCACAAATACTTCACTTTCATGCACTAACTATAATTCTTAATCGATATTTTAAAGGCTTAAGAGTGTTTTTTGTCCCTCTTCACTTCATCAATTGCTTCACAAGTTCCCTCCAATACTAAGACAAGTTTGGATTTCTATTTTTGGACCCTATTCAGAAAACGTAGGTGCACATCCTCACTATAGCACATCATAAAGATATCATGTGTTACCCATAGAAGTGTAAAAACATCCCTCTCACCTATCTTAGAAGAAACTAATGATAGGTTTATGCATCATCMTGATCCTTCTGATCTTTTTACCAGCGGACATAAGTGCAATCACTCTTGAAGGGATCTAAGTATTGGATAATAAAAAAATCATTGCCCAATAGGGCGTATTCTTAGGGTGTATGGGCAGGGGAGAAGAAGGCGTAGGCAATCCAATTCTTAGGGATCTAAATATTGCATAAAAATAATTCTTAGGGTGTATTCTTAGGGCATATGCGCAAGGAGAAGAAGGTGTAGGCAATCCAATTCTTAGGGTGTATGGGCAAGGGAGAAGAAGGCGAGATTTCCATATCCTTCCAACACAAAAATGGAACTAAACAAACTTGTAAAAAAAAAATACTAATCTCGAATTAGCAATGTAAATTCAAGTGTGTAGAGGTACTCACCATCTTCGCCCTCGCCCTTAGTCTCGACGTCACTTGATCAAGTGTGTTGGACTAGACTGTCACAATTTCTTGTGCAGGTGTAGGGCCTCCTTATCTCCACTGCATGGGGGTTCTCTCCTCCCTCTCACTGGGCTCAATCGAATGGCAGCCGGGTTTCTGGGGTTTTGCACCACTGCACGGGGTTGTCTCCTCCCTCTCACACCTGATCTCCTCCCTCTCACTAGGCTAGAATGGAGGGGTTTCAGGGGGGTTTTCTCTGGTTTTGTTGTGGGATCTAGTGTTGATGTGTGTGAATGGGCGCAGGCTCATTATGCAATTTGAAATTTGTTGTTTTTTTTTTGTTGTTGTTTTTCTTAATTTGTTGTTTGTTTGTTTTTAATTTGTTGTTTTTTTTTGTTTTTTTTGTTTTTTATGTTTTGTTATTTTTTATTGTTTTTTTAATATAATTAATATATATCAATTATATATTATTTAATATAATATAAATAATTGATATATATTATAATAATAATAATAATCTAGGAAAAGTATCAATACCTCGACAAGTGTTAATATATTATTTCACCGAGAACAAGTGTCAATACCCCACAATCACAAGATTTATATCGTGACACTGGAGTAGAGTCCACATTAGAAACATCGAGAGTAGTGGCAAGGTCGATACACTCATAACCCTAGACAAATATCCCATCAAACAAATATCAATGATTTTGGTGTAAGGTCTAATGTATGTGGTACTAGGGACAAAGCCAATTGTTGGACAATTATCGATGGTGTTGGGGTGATGTTGCATTGTTTAGAATGCCTTAATGGATAGTGTGACAACAAAACGTCCTTAATGGATAGTGTAGCTTCACTTAGGGAGAAAGTGAAGCTACACTCAAAATTAATTTACACTCATGAAACCCAACTACATGCCAATTTAATTCATACCCATGATGTCTCAGTGGGAAATTACATCCCATGATGGGTTATAGTTGGGCATTATACTTGAAATGCAATCACATTCCTTGGGAACTTGTTTCATTCATGAGAGAAACCTTCCTCCTCTATGTTGATCCTTTGTCTTATCCCTTCCAATGTTGTTCTGCCATTGATGGGTTCTCTCTTGAACTAATTGTTATTGTGTTGTTGTCTTTGGTGAACTTGGCTTTGGTCGTCGAACCTATGGGTGGAAACTCATTTCCACTCATTTGGGGTCTCCTAAAGAGAAATTACCATGGGGCACTTGGTCATTTGATGGATGAAACACAACACAATTCACTTAGTTAGCCACCCTAGTCCTTCTATCTATTCTATGCCATTATCTCTTGGAAGTTGTATACATGGGGTTGGCTTAGCATTGTGTTGGTCCTCTCCCTTTGGTATAATTTGTTGGAAAGCTTGGATTTTATCATATCTCCAATTGGGGATTTTGCTTCACATCAACATTTTGATGGATGCCACTACATATTTGACATGTTTATCTAACCCATGCACTAAATCCATCAACATATTAATCTAGACACAAGTTACAATTATAATCCATACACCTAATTTATGCACCTACCCACACACCCAACCCATGCACCTAATGCATGCAACTAGAGCACACAACTAAACACTATTAATTTTAGTGTTGTATTAAGGGTGGATGTAGCTGTCACATCAATCCAAGAACTTTCACCCCTAATGTGCTAATTACTCCTAATTCCAAACATGACCACTAAGGCACTAACCCAAAACCACTATTCTAATCCACACAAACATCCTAATGCACTTAACCCACATAATTGACCAATGCAGTTAATTGATGAACTTAACTCACACAATTGACCAATGCAGCTAATTGATGCACTTAACCCATACACTTAATTTGGTGCCCCATCAATGAACTTCTGCACGGTAGAAGGAAAACCCACTTCATTGCATTAACATTCCATGTTTCTAACAAACCCATTTTCCATAATATTATATTTGGGTACTAGTAAGGCTTAGAATAATTCAAAAGCATACATAGATGCATTATTAAAATGCAATGGAAACAATTCAACAAATTCTTAATGATTTCAGGGAAACCGTGCCCATGTTCATCATTAAGCACATTCACATACACATAGCTTTCATGAATACAAAGCCAGTTTCATGATGGAGAATATAATAAAATTGTAGAATTATTAAAAGAGAGAACACTTGTTTTTTTAACAAGAGATGGTCCAAGAAACTCACTGCATAAAAACAATTCATCGTCCGACCATAGTCGTCTAGTGTAGATACCACCCCCAAGTTGGGCTATGAGACCACCAAGGTGAAGAAACCATATACATGCTTACATATCATTCAACCCAACCCATTTCTCTCATGACTCGATGAATTTGTGCACTATACATGCGCCTCATCCAATGATCAATCAACCATAAATATCTCTTCCATGCCATACACAACATAAGGGAAAATGTTTCCTTTCTCTACTCAAAAATCCCTCAAGCATCTTCTTCCTTTTCAGTGCCCTCATGTAGGTAGAAATAGTCCAATCAATTGATTTATTTATAGGAAACCTAGTGGAGTATTGCCTTGGCTCTTAAATACTTAATAAGAAACTACTTCATGGGAATGGGGTTAAAGGTTTTCTAATTTTCCTTGCATCTATGCTTATCCACAACCATCTATCTCTCTTCAAAGGTTTTCTATTATGTCATTGTTGCATTAGTTTTGGTCATTTCTAAATTTGGATTATTGAGTAACTAAGGGGAATATAGTGTGGGAGTTATGTGAATTATGGTGAGAATGATCACAAGATAATTTCCATGAGGTAGGAGAATGCATGAATGACTCACACTTATTGAAAATGTTTAAACTCCCTATTGATGTGGGGATTTGTTTAATGTTGGAGGATATCAAACATCTGTCATTGTGACTAAGTGGACATATGTTGGTAACAACGATGTCATCATCTCATCATCTTCACTCACAGATTCTTCAGAGGACAATGTCATCAGCTCATCGTTTTTATTACTGTTGTCATTGACCCAGTATTATTATTGTCATCACAGTTCTAAAAATATCCATAGTTAAAGTGCTCTCATGAGGCATCCTACACTCTAAGTAAAGAATACCATGTCAGATCAAGATCTACATTATCTGCATTGAATTACATCACCAGGTTTTAATGAATTCTCATCTCCTTGAAACCAAAATGGATCTTGAAAACCAAATCGATCATGAAACCAAAATCCATCCTTGATGATAATCTAGATAGCCATAATTTAATTCTTTGGATACCCACTATGATGCTTGCAATACTTTCTTGGTAATAAAAGAATTGTAGATCTTTTAAAAGCTTCAATCACACCCTTTGTGGTAGACACCATATGGGTTGGGTATGCTATTTATATGTAGCATTTTGGATGTGGTATCAAGCAAATATTTTCCAAGGTGCATTCATGCAACAGTCCTTATTCAGATGGCTTTAATATTTAGAAGGAGCACATTTAGAATTTCATCAACACTCGTCATAGCCCCAGCATTATAAAATTTACCACGGTAATTTGGAGCATATAATATGGTGACCAGCTGCATATCTGCATAGGGTTTTGTCAATATTCCTCACTATGATCATGTAGCAATACTGATCAATATCTTTTCTTGTTGACAAACTTTGGATATTGTCATTCTCATTGTCACAGGCATGTACTATGTCTTCTTTCATGTTCTTGTATGCCACATACATCTTGATTTGTCCATGATAGGGCTTGTTGTACTATAGTGACAGAGTGCCTTAATGCACATTGTTATTTTGTCAATGCTAATGAACAACAGTGTATCTCATCTATTTGACATCAGTGTCAATGCCATAAATGCCAACCTGTATTGCATTATTGCCAATATCTCTCTAGACAATTATTCAATGATGGACCACCTTTCTTGAGTCTTTTCTTTATACATTCTTATAGAACCCAGTGCGGTACTAATTCAAACCTTGTGGTACAACGTTTTTTCATAGGTTATGCATCAAAATTTGACATGGTTAGACTAGATAGTTGCCTAATTCAAACCTTGTGATACAATATTCTTACAAAACCTTGTGATGCATTCTTACAGAACCTTGTGGTACATTCTTATAGAACCTTATGGTGATACATGGTTAGTGGTACTAATTCAAACCTTGTGATACATTCTTACAAAACCTTGCAGTACTATGCATCGAAATTTGACATGGTTAGACTAGATAGTTTCCTTGAAGGTATGGGATGGTTTCAATACTTAAGGATGTTTGATGTCCCCACATAATACTTAAGGAGGGTTTGATTATTGAATTACCAAGTCAAGTTGATGTCACAAAAGCTTCAATTCACCCACCACAAATGTCATCTTGCACCGACCTCGCATAGTGAGAAGTGAATGGGGCCAACGTTGAAATTTCTTCAAATTGTGCATGTATGCATCAAAATTCGACAAGGTTAGACTAGACACATGGCTTGATGGTATGGGAGGGTTTAAATAGTCAAGGATGTATGATGTCCCCAAATAATCTTTGAGATCATCCACATTTGCATCAACGTTCATCATGTTGCACCTCTCATTGTCATCATTCATTGTTCCCTTCTATAGAATCGTTGTCAGGACTATCTTGAAATTTGACATGGAACTTCAAATACACCCATCACAAATTTCTTCCACCGACCCCACATAGTGAGAAGTGAATGGGGCCAACGTTGAAATGTTTTCAATCTATGCCCGTATGCATCAAAATTTGACATGGTTAAAATAGATAGTTGCCTTGAAGGTATGGGATGGTTTCGATACTTAAGGATGTTTGATGTCCCCACACAATAATTAAGGAGGGTTTGATTATTGAATTTCCAAGTCGAGTTGATTTCACAGAAGCTTCAATTCACCCACTACAAATGTCATATTGCACTGACCCCGCATAGTGAGCAATGAATGGGACCAACGTTGAAATTTCTTCAAATTGTGCATGTATGCGTCAAAACTTGACATGGAGAGACTAGACACATGGCTTGATGGTATGGGAGGGTTTCATTACTCAAGAATTTATGATGTCCCCACATAATCTTGGAGATCGTCCACATTTGCATCAACGTTCATCATGTTGCACCTCTCATTGTCATCATTCGCCATTCCCTTCTATAAAATCGTTGTCAGAACTATCTTGAAATTTGACATGGAACTTCAAATACACCCATCACAAATTTATTCCACCGACCCCACAAAGTGAGCAATGAATAGAGACAATGTTGAAATGTTTTCAACCTATGCCCGTATGCATCAAAATTTGAGATGATTAAAATAGATAGTTGCCTTGAAGGTATGGGAGGGTTTAGATACTTAAGTATGTTTGATGTCACCACATAATACTTAAGGAGGGTTTGATTATTGAATTACCAAGTCAAGTTGATGTCACAGAAGCTTCAATTCACCCACCACAAATGTCATCTTGCACTGACCCTTCATAGTGAGCAGTGAATGGGGTCAACGTTGAAATTTCTTCAAACTGTGAATGTATGCGTCAAAATTCGACATGGTTAGACTAGACACATGGCTTGATGGTATGGGATTGTTTCAATACTCAAGGATGTATGATGTCCCCACATAATCTTTGAGATCGTCCACATTTGCATCAACGTTCATCATGTTGCACCTCTCATTATCATCATTCGTCATTCCCTTCTATATAATTGTTGTCAGAACTATATTGAAATTTGACATGGAACTTCAAATACACCCATCACAAATTTATTCCACCGACCCTGCACAGTGAGCAGTGAATGGGGCCAACGTTGAAATGTTTTCAATCTATGCCCGTATGGATCGAAATTTGACATGGTTAAACTAGATAGTTGCCTTGAAGGTATGGGAGGGTTTCGATACTTAAGGATGTTTCATGTCCCTGCATAATACTTAAGGAGTGTTTGATTATTGAATTACCAAGTTGATTTGATGTCGCAAAAGATTCAATTCACCCACCACAAATGTCATCTTGCACCGACCCCGCATAGTGAGTAGTGAATGGGGCCAACGTTGAAAATTCTTCAAACTGTGCATGTATGCGTCGAAATTCAACATGGTTAGACTAGACACATGGCTTGACAGTATGGGAGGGTTTAAATACTCAAGGATGTATAATGTCCCCACATAATATTTTAGATCATCCACATTTGCATCAACGTTCATCATGTTGCACCTCTCATTATCATCATTCATCATTCCCTTCTATATAATCGTTGTCGGAACTATCTTCAAATTTGACATGGAACTTCAAATACACCCATCACAAATTTATTCCATCAACCCCGATAGTGAGCAGTGAATGGGGCCAACATTGAAATGTTTTCAACCTGTGCCCATATCCATCGAAATTTGACATGGTTAAACTAGATAATTGCCTTGAAGGTATGGGAGGGTTTTGATACTTAAGGATGTTTGATGTCCCCGCATAATAATTAAGGAGGGTTTTATTATTGAATTTCTAAGTCGAGTTGATGTCACAGAAGCTTCAATTCACCCACCACAAATTTCATCTTGCACCGACCCCGCATAGTGAGCAGTGAATGGGGCCAACGTTGAAATTTCTTCAAACTGTGCATGTATGTGTCGAAATTCGACATGGTTAGACTAGACACATAGATTGATGGTATGGGAGGGTTTCAATACTCAAGGATATATGATTTCCCCACATAATCTTTGAGATTATCCACATTTTCATCAACGTTCATCATGCTACACCTCTCATTGTCATCATTCGTCATTCCCTTTTATAGAATCGTTGTCGGAACTATCTTGAAATTTGACATGGAACTTCAAATACACCCATCACAAATTTATTCCACTGACCCCACACAGTGAGCAGTGAATGGGGTCAATGATGAAATGTTTTCAATCTATGCCCGTATGCATCAAAATTTTACATGGTTAAAATAGATAGTTGCCTTGAAGGTATGGGAGGGTTTCGATACTTAAGTATGTTTGATGTCACCGCATAATACTTAAGTAGGGTTTGATTATTGAATTACCAAGTCGATTTGATGTCGAAAAAGCTTCAATTCACCCGCCAAAAATGTCATCTTGCACCAACCCCTCATAGTGAGTAGTGAATGGCGCCAACGTTGAAATTTATTCAAACTATGCATGTATGCATCGAAATTCAACATGGTTAGACTAGACACATACCTTGACGGTATGGGAGGGTTTCAAGACTCAAGGATGTTTGATGTCCCGACCACATAATCTTTGAGATCGTCCATGTTTGCAACAATGTTCATAACGGACATCTCATTTTCAAATTTCGTTGTTTCCATCTGTAGAATCTTTGTTGGAACTCTCTTGAAATGTCATGGAACTTGCAATTCAACCACCACAAATGTCATCTTCCATCGACCCGGCATAGTGAGTAATGAATGGTTTCAACGTTGAAATTTCTTCAATATGTCCCTGTATGCGTCGAAATTCGACATGGTTAGACTAGACACATGGCTTGATGGTATGGGAGGGTTTCGAGACTTAAGGATGTATGATGTCCCCGTATAATCTTTGAGATAATCCACATTTGTATCAATGTTCATCATGTTGCACCTCTCATTGTCATCATTCATCATTCCATCCTATAGAATCGTTTTCGAAACTATCTTGAAATTTGACATGGAACTTCAAATACACCCATCACAAATTTCTTCCACCGACCCTGCACAGTGAGCAGTCAATGGGGCCAACATTGAAATTTTTTCAATCTGTGCCCGTATGCATCGCAATTTTACATGGTTAGACTAGATAGTTTCAGTGAAGATATGGGAGGGTTTTGATACTTAATTATATCGTTAAGGGTTTCGATACTTAAGGTATGGGAGGGTCTCATTTTCAAATGTCGTTGTTTCCATATATAGAATGTGTTATCACACAAACTTGTCAGAGTCTTGTGGGTTTGTGGTTTCTACCTAAGTCTATAGTTTTTCCCTGTCTTCATCCTTTTTGTTGACCAAACCTTAAGTTTTTCCCCTTTCGGCTTGTAGTTTTCTCTGTGTTTGTCCTCGATTGTTTGAGCGACCTTCTGTTTTGTGTAGTCTTACCTAAGAAGTATTGGCCCAAAAATTTTGTTTTCTCTGGGGTTAATCATTGCCCTCTCTACCTCTGTCACTAATCCTTTTTCTTTTCTAAGCCCTCAACCAGTCTTCCAAGTATTTATTTACACAAGTTGTAGCCATGAGAACAAAGCACAACACTTAGAGTGGTCTGATATCGACTTGGATCAAACGAGTGAGCAAGTTCGGTTTTCAACGGAGGAGATTTCGTTCAAAGTCCAGATTTGCGGTCCACAGGAAATCGGGATTACAAAGTTGCCCGAAGTTTAGTGCCGGGGGAAAATTTTTGAACTCTCGAAGCTCGAAATCAACATGGTTCATTCGATACAGCAGGATGCGTGGCATCAAATCTGGCAAGTCATGATTTTGCGACTCTGAGGTGTTAGCATGGAGCCCGACGCGAGTTCGTGAAATGCGAAATCGCGAAGCGCCCAGGAGTTGGGCCCATGATCGCAACCCGAGGTAAAATAGGAAGTGGGCCCAAGAGGAAGGATAAGCACTTATCAAGCAGATGACGACCGGGGTTTCCAGGAAGAAATCATGGTTGTCATTTCGAAGAAAATCCGATCGTTGATCTGGGTAGGTCATTTTCTAGGTTCGAGCATCGGGATATTGGGAGTCAAGTGGAGTGAAGACTCCCAAAACGTGAAATCCTGAAATATCATATGGGATAAGCATGATGGATTTTCCCCAGGTCACATAAAAAAGAATCCAAAGGTAAAGGAGATAGTGCTTATAAATTGGCTAGTGACTAGGTGTTTTGAGGAGGTGATCGCGGTCGTCAACTTCAAATCAGAACTGGTCGTCGATCTGAATAGGGTCATTTCGTAATATCAAGTATCGGGAGGTTGTATCCCTGTGATGTGAAAACCCCCAAAATGTGAAATCGCAAAGTGCTCAGGAGTTGGGCCCATGGTCGTAGCTCAAGGTTGCATGGAACGATGGAAAGGAGCTACACCAAAGACCGAAAGAACCTCCGTTGGTCATAGAGAAGGATTTGTGTGGCCTCAAGGCACCAAGATTGACTCGAAGAAATGGTGAGGATTTCCCGGAACATTCATAGGTGTCAGGCCTCGTCCCGATCCTGATGAATTAGTTAATGGAAATGGGAGAGGTGGTTGAAACCTCATCTCACCCCATAAATGGAAATAATAGAAGAACTGGTCGTAGAGGCAGAATTTCATCCTAAAGTTCCCCTATCAATGGATTTTCCTGCAAATCCCATACTGATCTAATCTTGCGTCTGACAGAAGAATGCAAGTATATCCTAACAGAAGAAGATGCAGACGTCGAGCCTTGAATGTAGTGACCAGAGTGTGCTCCTGGTGGGGGTGAGTTGTTCTGAGTATAAATTGTTAGTTTTGATATTTTGTTATGGCCGATGGTTGAGCTAGGATCCCGATTTGTAAAATTTTGATGAAGCCTCTGGTTCTCTGGTTATGTGTTTCCATTTGAAACTTCTTGTTTAGTGACAGTCAGCTTTCTTTTCATCTCTTTTTCTTCTGATACTGAAGGCTCGGGCATGGATGATCCAGTCGAGTTGTTGTAACCATATTGTGATGTATGTTTGATTGCAGTATTGTTATAGTGTCTTCAGTTTCCTGAAGTTTTGGATTCAAGAGGATATTGTATTTGAATCTTTTCCTCCTTAGGCTGTTGGAAGACCTGATGTCCATAGAAGACCTTAACATTTTCTCCTCAAGTTCTTCCTTCTAATAACCCTTACTACAACTTACTGACTAAATTTGGATCAAGACCTCACCTGCTTGTGCATATCAACCTAGTTTTTTGAGTTAAAAAGATATTGTTCTGAGTCTGCGTCCATTATACCCCCTTAAATTTATTTACTGTGACATAAAACCTGATGGGTATTGGGCTTACCTCCCGTGCAATCAGGAGGTGACTTCTAGTGCTAACATTTATGGCATCGTTGTCGGGGATGAATTGAATATTTTCCCTGGGATAGAATGACAGTGGGCTTCTGATTATGAAGGTGCATCAAATATCGAAACCATTGAATATTGGATCCTACACTTGGAGACTCCATTGATGTGAATCCATTGTTTCAGCTGTGGCTTCCAAAGGCAAACACACGAGGTCTACTCCACAGCTGCCTTTAGCAATGCTTGAAGTTGACCCAGAGAAAGTCATCAGAAGACAAAAGATCCTCCAGGAAGGCACTTCAGCTGCTGAACCAGGTATTTCTGATGATTTTCACCATCCTCCTATAGCAACTCCAGTAGTTGTCTCTCATTTTCCTATTACACCATCTGTTGGAGCTTCTAGAAGTTTAAATTTTGGGAGTTTCCCTGTTGATTTCCCCTCTCCTAGTTTCACTACTCCTCTCATTAAATTTTTTTCGTTTACAGAGAGGGAAACCTTTGTTCCCTCAAGCCCTATAGATTTTTCCTCAAATCCTTTGCTGCTTCCTTTTCCTCCTGGAGGCTCAGTTCCAGCCTCCCCTGTTCACGCTACATTTCCTCCTAGTTCTCCTCCAACTATCATCCCTATGGAAGGTGCTAATCCCCCTAGGAATAGAATGGATGCCATAGTGGCTACAAGATATGCCCCTCTGGTCTTACCCCAGCCAATGAATGATCTCTCTGTTGGAGACTATCTAAAATACATGCCCAAATTCATAGGAGAAGAAGACATAATTATTGAAGAACACCTTGTTGCCTTCTATAGTTATGCAGACAATCTAAATATTGAAAATGAGGATGTGTGGATGAGAGTCTTTGTCCAGAGTCTTGATGGTGAGGCTAGGAAATGGTTTAGGGGGTTGACCCCTAGATCCATTGTTGGGATTGAGGCTTTAGATGATGTTTTCTTGAGACAATGGGGGGATGAAAAATACTTTATGTATTATATCACAGAGTTCGGGTCCCTAAAGAGAAAAGAGGGAGAATCTATCTCTGATTTCTCCAAAAGATTCAACAAAATGTACAATAAGATCCCTGTTGAGATAAAGCCTACAGAAACCTCTGCCAAAATTACTTATGCTAGTGCTTTTGACCTTGATTTCTACCTCCTGTTGAGAGAGAGAAGATCTAATTCC
Source organism: Picea engelmannii (assembly GCA_009831015.1). Classification (NCBI taxonomy): domain Eukaryota; kingdom Viridiplantae; phylum Streptophyta; class Pinopsida; order Pinales; family Pinaceae; genus Picea; species Picea engelmannii. The sequence continues at coordinate 143,528 of ML799554.1, forward strand.
TTGGCTCATATGCAAGATGCAGCCCTGGAAGTAGATTCCAATGTATTGCCAGTTGACAGACTTAGAAATAAAGTTGACAGAGACAAAGGAAATGGGAGATATAAAGCCACAACCTTTGGTTCCTTTGCGTCCCATCCTCAAGTAGATGAATTGACCAAGATGGTAAAGTATCTTTCTGCAGAGAAGGAGAGGATGAAATTTGAAGGGAAGCAAAGTTATAAGAGTTCCCAAAATAATGATAACAGGGGTAACTTCAGAAGACCAAATACTACCCCTCAAATACTCCCAAGGGAGCCTAGAAATAGAGATAGGGATGATCATAAAATCCAAACCCCTCTCCAAAATAACCTCATTGTTGATGAGGAAGGAGAGGAAGAAGAGCTTGATCCTAAAATCCATTGTCTTGGAGACACATCCCCTTTCCCCCATTTAACTCAATCTGTATACGAGGAGTCTCTGATGGACAGCCAAATAAATGAGCTGAGTAAAGGGGAGAAACTGATAGTAGTCTAAATAAATATAGCTTCAAGTCTAAGAAAAAAGAAGAGAAGTCTGACATCCCTGATCAGCCTTCCAGAGCAGAGAGTCTTGCTAAAGACACAGCAAACAGCAGCAAGGATAAGAAAACACAGAACCCCCCACCAGTAGCCAAAGGTCTTCTCCCAGAAGTGAGAGAAATTATGAAGCCCCCCTCCTATTTTAACTTTGAGCATGAAAGTCAAAAGATCATAATCCCCGTACCCCTTTCAGAGCTGGTCAAGCACGAAGATTTTAAAAAATCCCTCTCTAAATTGTTGCAACCTGGGCCTTCATCTTATTCCATAGACTCAGTAAACCTTCAAGATGAAAATTCAGCAGTCATTCTAGGCCCTTGATAGAAGATAGAGATGATTCATCCCCTCCCTTATACACCCCATTGAACATACATGAAAAGGTGTTGCAAATTTTTTGATGGACTAAGGGGAATCTCATAATCTCATGCCCAAAATTGTCATGGACGAACTTGGATTAGAAATCAAAAAATCTTATCATGATTTGTATTATTTTGATTCAAGTAAGGTACAGTGTCTTGGTGTCATCAAATATCTGGTTGTAACCTTGTTTTAGTTTCCCATGAAAAGTGTGGTCATGGATATTGTGGTAGCTAATGTTCCCCCCAAGTTCGGCATGCTATTGTCAAGATCTTGGATAAAGAGACTTGGGGGAACCTTGCAGATGGACCTCACATATGCTATCATTCTTGTGTTTGGGGGGGGGGCATAGAAGACTGTACAGAGAAGCTCAATTGGCCTATATTATTAGTGATGAAGCAGACCTCACCAACCATCCTATTTTCCCACTTGATACTGATTTGGGATCCAGCTTATTGCATCTCACTAATGCCCTTAAACCCCCTCTTGAAATCAAAAAGCAGTCCCTTACTCTCTGTGAATATTCTCCTCTGATTACCTCTGTTTGGAAAATGTTCTTTCATGGAGTCTCTTCTAGGGAAGGCGTTGGTACCAGAGTGGTCTTTGTTTCTCCTGTTCAAGAAATTATATCTATGTCCTAAAAGTTAGAATTTGAAGCTACCAATAATGTGGCAGAATATGAAGCTCTTGTTTTGGGTTTGAGGGCTGCAAAGGACATGGGAATTGAAGAATTATCAGTATTTGGGGATGTTGATTTAATTGTCCATCAAATCAGAAATATTTATCAGGCCAAGCACCCGCGGCTCAGAAGTTACAGAAATGAAGTATGGGATTTAATTGACATTTTTTTCTTGGATTTCAACATTTGATTTATTCCAAGAGAAGAGAATGTCATGGCCAATTCTCTAGATGTTTCAACAAGTAATTTCAGAGTCCCTCTACCACCTAAACTTAGGTATGATGTAGAAGTGAAATATAGACCCACTATACCTGAAAATGTTAAGCAATGGAAAGTGTTTGAGGATGATCTTGAAATCAAAATATTCTTAGAGATCGTTGATGAGTTTTATGCATTACACATTGATCAAGATCTTGATTCTGAAATAAATCCTCATGATGATGTTTTTATGAGCAAAATTTCTAACCATCATATTGTCTAGTTGCCCAACAATCATATCCCTAAGGGACTAGTTCCTTTGGAAAAACTATTTGACACAAATGATGTGGCCGTAAAGGGTAAAGTTTCAAATGAGGATGTTGATGCGGATGAGTGCAATATTGGTACAGAGAAGGAGCCTAAATTTGTCAAGATGTCAAGCATCTTGTCAAGGGAGAAAAGGGCTGAGTATGATGAGCTATTAAGAGAATTTGTTGATGTTTTTTCCTGGACCTATGAATATCTCAGAACATATGACACCAATGTCATTGAGCATAAGATCCCATTGAAAGAGGAGGCCAAACCATTTAGGCAGAAATTAAGACAAATAAATTCTATGGTGATGCCTATTATGGAAAGGGAGGTAAAGAAGTTGTTGGACACCCAAATCATTGTCCCTTTGAGGTATTTTGAGTGGGTATCCAACCTGGTCCCAGTAAGGAAGAAGAACGGAGAAATCATATTGTGTTTCGATTTCAGGAACCTGAACAGAAGCTCTAAGAAGGACAATTACCCTTTACCAAAAATGGAACACATATTGTAGAGGGTGACAGGTGCATCCAGGATTTCCATGATTGATGGATTTTCTGGCTACAATCAAATCTTTGTCCTACCTGAAGACAGAGAAAAGACAACTTTCACCACTCCTTGGGGCACATTCATGTATGTTAATATGCCCTTTGGATTGATGAACGCAAGGGAAACCTTTCAGCAAGCTATGGACATCACCTTCATTGGAGAAAAGGATAAATTTGTGGTCATCTATCTGGATGATATTATAGTCTTCTCCAGATTTGATAAAGAGCATTGTTATCATTTGAGAAAGGTCTTCTTAAAGTACAGAAAATTTGGTCTCTCCGTGAATCCCAAAAAGTCTCTATTTGACATGAAAGAGGGGAAAATTTTGGGGCACATGGTATCACCTGAGGGGGTCAGAATTGATTCAAGAAGGGTGGTAGCTATCCAAACCTTGTCACTTCCCAGATCCAAGAAGGAATTTCAGTCTTTCCTGGGAAAAATTAATTTTCTGAGAAGGTTTGTTTCAAATTTTGTTGAATTGGTAAAGCAAACTACAGACATGCTCAGGAAGGGGAATGAAGTGAAATGGACTACTAAGTCCAGAAATGGATTGATTGACGCGCCTATGCTTATCAGTCCTGATTACTCCAAATATTTTCTTACTTTTTCCTTTGCTTCTTTTGATACATTGGCAGTTGTTTTACTGTAGAAAAGCATTGAAGGGTTGGAGCCGCCTCTTTCATTTTTCAGCAGAGCATTGAGAAATGGAGAGATAAAATATGACATCATGGAGAAACATGCCTATGATTTGGTGAAATCCCTCAAGGCTTTCATATTCTATGTCCTGAATTCAAAGGTTATTGCATGTGTTCCTTCATCTTATGTGAAGGACATTCTCATTCAGCCTAACGTAGACGGAACAAGGAGAAAGTGGATTGCCAAAATCCTTGAATTTGATCTAGAAATAAAGCTCACCAAACTAGTTAAGGCCAAGGTTTAGCCAATTTGTTGTTTGAATCTAATTTCAAATCTTTGGGGGTCAACATCATCAACACTTACTCATAAAATCAGCAAGTTGAGTTGTCTCATAAAGGCCCACAAGTCAGCTCTCCATTGGCAGAATGCACCTGGTACAAAGATATTATATTCTTTTTGCAAGAGTTGCGACCTCTAGATGGCATGGGAAAAATCAAGGCAAGAGATCTTAAGCTCAAAGCAATTAAATATTGCCTTATTGATCATGTTTTGTATTGGAAAGATCCCCTAGGAGTGCTTTTGAGATGTTTGGACCCACAAGAGGCCCAAAAGGTTATGTTTGATTTTCATGACAGCCTATGTGGGGGACATCACTTTTGGAGGACCACGGCCTATAATATTCTCAGGGCTGGGTATTTATGGCCTACTTTATTCACTGATGTTTGTGAAAAAATCAGGGCTTGTTTTAAGTGCCAGAAATTCTCCGGGAAGCAACAACTCAAGTCTTTACCATTAAAACATGTTGTAGATTCAGGACCTTTTCAATAGTGGGGCCTAGACTTTATTGGGGAAATCCATCCTTCTTCAAGTGGTCAACACAGATGGATCTTGACTGCCACAGATTAATTTACCAAGTGGATAGAAGCCATCCCCACAAGGAGTACTTCTCACAAGGTAATCATTGGTTTTCTGCAGGATATTATAGCAAGGTTTGGTTGTCCGAAAAGAATTGTCACTGATAACACTACATCCTTCAAGGTTGAACCATTGATCCAGTTTTGTGAACAGTTTGGAATTTCGTTGATTCACTCAACTCTATACTACCCCCAAGGGAATGGGCTAGCAGAGTCCTCTAACAAGAGCCTTATAAAAATTATCAAAATACTACTAGAGGACAACAAGAAAACATGGGATTCAAAGCTTAAATTTTCTCTATGGGCTGACAGAGTGACAACAAAGAGATCTCTTGGTGTCTCTCCTTTTCAGCTTGTGTATGGGGTTGAAGCCATATTTCCTTCTCAGCTCACCTTTCCAGAGGAAAAATTCTTCCAATACCACCAAGAGGAGCTTGATGATATGATCAGAAGAATTCAACAGCTAGTAGAAGTGCAGCAGACTAGGGAGCAACTACTGGACAAAGCGCATGAACATCAACAGAAGATCAAGTAAGCTTTTGACAGAAAGGTGAGAAAAGAGGATTTCCAACTGGGAGATATAGTATTCAAATGGGATGCACCCAAAAAGGACAAGGGAAAGCATGGTAAATTTGAATCCCTCTAGATTGGGCCCTTCAAAATCTCTGAGGTGTTTCCAAATAATACTTACAAGTTGTAGAATTTGGAGGGTGGTGAATTTTTTGGAGGCCCTATAAATGGGCATTTTTTGAAGAAATATTTTGTTTAGGTCGTAATCGGTGTTCCACCTCTGTAAATACTACTCTTGTTTTGTTTTGATTTTAGTTTTTCATTTTCAATAAGAGACCCCATAACCCAAATCTAAGGCACTAAAGATGCGCGTTCTTGGCAACTCGCAGGGAGAATGTCATCCCCTGTGGAGCCAAATGTTATCACACAAACTTGTCAGAGTTTTGTGGGTTTGTGGTTTCTACCTAAGTCTGTATTTTTTCCCT
>ML799555.1:0-16489 GCA_009831015.1 Picea engelmannii
GTTTCCGGCAAGCCGAATCTGGCTTTCAGTGTTTCAAGTTCCTGCCGAGGATTTTCGCTGTATACCACTGCTGAAAGAATCAACGCATCGACCAGCCATACGGGATGACGGTCTTGCTTGATTATTTGACTGAGCGTGGCCATCGATTTTGTGGTTCCGCGAATACTACTTCTGGTCTGTTTCGACATCTTTAAAAGAAAATGAAAATGAAAGAAAATACTTAAAAAATTGCCAGATCCTGAAAATCGTCGACAAAGATAACTAAGAAGTTATTCTGAATCACTCTTTTCCTTCCTTGTAAGGCTGTCAAAGCATTATTATTCCATTTTCAAAAGATTTACCTGCGGATGAAGATTTCACTTCATAGATTTGCAGATCTGTATTTATTTTCATTGTTCATCAAATAAACACGCATATCAAAGCATTCAACCTTATCTTTCCGCCATATAAGAGTCTTTTAGCATTGTATTTAACCTTATCTTTTCCCCATAAAAGCGTCCTTACAGGCTAAAGTTAAAACTGCGTCAAGTATAGTTTATGTATTGTGCACCGTCTAACCGACTGACACATCAACGACTTTATCCTTTCAGGAATCTTCAACATAATCGCCGGACAAGAATAATTCTTACACATAAATTTAATCCAACGAACGCGCTTTAGACACAACTAGATCAATAAACAAACCTTCCAGGCTGCCAGTATTTTTATACGCCGTAAATTATAAAGATTTTATACGAAAATAACCACAAGCAGATGCGACGTCTTCCATGGATTTACCTCAGCGCCTCGAAAACAGAAATCGCATCAAATTCCGCTGTAAAAGACGCACACCTCTCGTAATTTCTCGCACGGCAGCAATTTTCTCCTTAATGTCTTTTATGTTCTGAATCATCAGAAATTCTGCCATGGCTATTTGCAGAGTTTCGCACTAATTCACCATTGCTGTGATCTTCGATTCTTTTAACCGCAACCAAAGTTAATTAACTAGGGTGGTCTATCCCGATGCCTCTGTCAATGATCGTGTCATTTCAAATTTAATTTAGGATTAGTTTCTCTCCAACTACGATTTTAAGAATTATTTATCATAATCCTTCAAAGGATTAGGTTCATTGTCCTTTTTTCATGGGGAAAACCATCAATCACGCCAAAGTCTATCGCAACACGAGTGGCTCTTGTCTTTGAGAGATGTCTGATTATAAATTATAGAGCTGTTGAAATTTCACCTTGATAAAATAATAAATAAAATTTTACGGTTGTAAATTAGAGTATAAAATAATAATAAAAAAATTACAATAATTCAATTCAATCAAACAAGGTCAAATTTCTTGGCAATTCAAGCACAAAAGATACTAAATAAAGAGATAAGTTTTTGTTAATTTTACTAATTGTTTTCAAACACATAATTTTATTATTCAGGGAAAGAAAATTACATAATAGGTGAGAGACATAGTGTATAGTGCATATATAACCTATATAGCATTATCTCAACATGCCATGTATCATTGACCAACAATGTGCCAAGTACCTTCATTCTTTAATACCATAATCATTGGTGATGACTATGGGCTAGTACTGGGACGTATGACTCCCACCTCTAATAATTCTCGAATGATCTTTCCAATTTCATTTTTTTGTGCAACATGGTGTCGAGAAGGACGCACATTGTGTGGTTGACTACTTGGAATGAGGTGGATACCATGGTCATGTTCCCACATGAAGGTAGTAAACCTTGTGCCATTTCAAATAGTCATTGATGCTCAGAGAGAATCGGTTGCAAATGAGTGTGAATCTCTTATTGAGTGTGTCGACTACTTGTATGGCATTAAATTGTGCAATAACACTTGAGTGACCTTTCTTCAACAACTTCTTCATATGACGAGAGGTGATAATTCCAAGGGAACTAGATGTAAGCCCCTTATGGTATGTTTATGCTCTTCCTACATGAAGCTCATATATAATTCTTTGAAATTCATGGTGACTGGTCCCAAAGTGCATAGCCATTCTACCTCAAGAACTATATCACAACCACCCATTTCAATAGAAAACATGTGAGATGTGAGATGGTACTCAACAATTTGTAATTTCACATTTTCATAGGGACCCCCATATTTCATCATACCACCATTAGTGATCATAAATTGAAAATTAGAAATGGAACATACATAACGATGGATGTCTTGTGCTACTCTCCTATGGATAAAATTGTGAGTGTTGTCACTATCAATCAACACAATCACTTTGTAGTGCTTGATGTACCCAATCAATTTCAAGGTTTGGGGTGTGGAGAAACCTAATAGGGCATGGCGAGATGTTTGAGGTTCCTCGCAAGGAGCTTGCAAGGGGGCTTCATCTTCCAAGGGGGTGGTGTTGTCTTCCAAAGATGGTTCAAGAGTATCTTCAACAAGAATTACCTTTGAGTAGTCATGTGGAGATACATCCATTTGAAATCATTTCCATTATTTACATTTGTGCCCTTTGAAATATTTTTCATCACAGTTATAGGTAAGATGGAGGCATTGACATTCTTCCATATCTTCGAGAGATAACTTGTAGACATGAACTAGCTGTGAGTTAGTGAAGTTGAGGGTAGTTGCCATAGTGGGGTAGGGTGAGTGAATAAAGGTTTCTTTGTTTTTTGCATTAATCACTATCTTAGCTTCTTTAGCTTTGTCACAAGCTTCCAATCATGTTTGTGGGTGTTGCATCATGATATGTACTTTAATTGCTTCCTTGAGACCACTGATGAAACATTCTTTAAAAAATAAATCAAATTAACCCTTTATGTGCCTTTCCAATTGCTCAAATGTACCAATATATTCCATAATTGTGCTTCTTTGGAGTAATTTTTTCAAGCATCCCAAATAGTGAGTGTCACACTCAAAACAATCATAAATTACTTGCACAAAATTAGTCTAGGCAATGTAGCCTTTATAATCCTTCTTATACCATTTCCACCACTGCCAACATTCAACATTCAAATATAAGACCCCCATGTTTAATTTGTGTAGGTCATTAGCAATGCCATGAAGCGAGAAATAATGTTCCATTTGGGTAACCCACCCTGAGGGATCTTGCCCATCAAATTTTTTCATGTCAACCTTTGGAAAATGGTGCCATAAATTGTAATCCTAAAAGTGTGGGTGGTGGTTATCTTGAAACATGTGTGCGGAATGTACTTTAGGGGCAATAAATTCCTCTTTCATTGGATCTCCTACATGGATATTCAAGCGATCACCTAATAGTTTCAAGATGCCTCCTTATTTGGTCATTGTTTCCTTCACAACTTCAACTGTAGACTTAATGTTTGCAACCTTGTCTTCTAGTTGTAGACATTGAGCAGGTTAGGTTTATTGTTGGTTCTAAGTTGGTGGGGCCTGTTGTTGGTTCTTTGAGTTGGCCATGTTATGTGTTTTAACCATGGGACCACTGAATATTTTGTGGAAGTGTTATTCTCCATTTATCTCACTATGACTAGCAGCTTGAAAGAAGTCTTCTTTGATATACCCCAAATCATTGCATTGTCGAGTCCACTTGAAAGGGTTATTTAAGAGGTATATCAACACAATTAGTGCGATCCAAGGAGTATTTTGAGATAGTTCTCTGAGAATGGTGTCAATGGGACCCATATTTTTTTTTCTTCTAAGTATTACTCATGGATGATTATTATTGTGGTGATAGAATCTTCAAATTCCTTCTGGATGTGAAGATGTAGGAACTTTGTTGGTTGACTGTAGAAGTTAGGGTTTGTAGGGTCCTAGAGACAGAGGAGTGTTAGGTGTTATATCTCTATAATCTACTTGTAGGGTTTGTTATCGCACAAGTTGTAGGTTGGGCAAAGCCCGACCCAACCACATAATGGCGAAAACTAAGAGAACACCTACCCATTGTCGCCTTAGGAAGGTATCCATGTCTCTTTATAGATGAAGTGATCACCTCAAGGGGGGAATCACGGGTGACCCTAGGGGGAAATGAGATGAAAAGTGGTATGATGGAAGTGTAGCCCCTATAGGTCAAGATACTAAGTGTATAAAAGGATTTGGGAAAGAGTCTTGGTAATAACCAATGGTTTCCAAGAGGTATGAGTACCTGCAAAGGGTGATTGTACCTATCCGAAACACAAGAATAAGCCAAGCATATGAGTATAATGTTAGGTGGACAAGAAAGTTAAGATTGTTGTCCCTAATTGAAACAGTAAACAATGGTGCATATTAGCAACAAACTGGTATTAACAGTTGTAAAATAAAGTTGCTCAAATCTTAGTGAAAGGTACAAGAGACAAGCTAGCAAATTGACTAGTTTAGCTCAAGAAGATAGCATAAAACTATAGCAACAATGTAAGGTTGTTGTAAAAAATTTATGCAGAAGTAATTATCAACCTTATGGATGTAACAAATAGTTTATTACAACAGAGAAATCAGCCGCCAAAAATCACAAGTAATCCACCCAAAAAGTGTGCTAGGGTTAGGAGAAAATAGGGGCAAACTTCTAGCAATATTCGAAAGTTGAGTTAAGAGTTATTTGAAGATTTGATTTAGGGTTTTTTCAGCCCTAATGGTTGTAGATGAAATGTTATAACAGCAATAAGAAATACTTATCATATTGAGACGCCCTAGTGGCTCAACCAAGCGTATAAAGCATATAATTGATTCCAAATTAAACAATCTCAAAAGAATTATTTTTCACATTTATCGAGGTAAGTATTTTATATCTCCAATGAAAAATTAAGATTAGTGCCTTTAATATTTGGGTGAATGGAATCTTTAAACACAAGTTAGATCAACAAGGTCCTTAGGGGTGTAAATCCTCTTACTCCCTAGGGTATGGTAATCAAACTTGGGTAAAACCTAGGAGGGTATACACACTCGTATTCCTCCTAGAAACCCTTGCAAAATGACTTGTAAACTTAGAAAATTAGATGAAGCTTAGTGGAGGGTTTATCCAACATGCTCCTCCTAGGGTGTCAACCAACAATAACCAATAAAGAGCAAGAAATAGCTAACAAATTATGCATATTTTTCCTTACCAATTCCAAGAAAGAGAGAGACCAAACCCTAGTTCACCAAGCAAATTACCATCCAATAGCAAGAAAGCAAGCCTCCAAGAGGTGCGCACCACCTTAGCTCATCCATTAATCAAAATATAACACAAAAAACCATTTGCAAGAGAGATAAACACCAAGAATCCTCAATTATAGTGAAAATTTCAACCAAGTACTTCTCACAATGGGAGAGTTATGATTCAAATGAGATTCAAATTATCTCGATTTATACAAAATATACTAAACATGGTTTTTCAACTTAAGCTAGGGTAAACACAAAATAAGGGGACAACAACCAACCCTTATTTTTCCCTGTTACACGAGTAATTCATCTTTAATTCAAATTTAAATCTTTAGAAAGTGCACAATATAAACCCTAGAATGATGTCACCCTTCTAAGGGTGACGTTTTGACCCTTTGAGCAAGTCATTGGAGAATAAAGTTGAATTAGTTGGGGATCATGGAGCCTCCTTCTCTTGTGTTATAGCCTCCTCCCACCAATTCATGCCAAGTGTCAACAAATAGCAACTTCACCACCAAAACCCTAGCCCCAATGATGACGTCAACTCCTCAAAAGTGACGTTTTGGCCCCTCCAAGAAAATCGTTTGGCATGTGAGGGTTGTTATAAATAAAGAGGTGTGCTTGTTTTTCCATAAACAATATAGCAATATTGTCACCCAACCATAGGCATGCAGAAATTCCAAAACCATAACCAAAGGCCAAGCAGAAATTCCAAAACCATAACCAAGAGAAAGTCCAACCAAAAATCTAAAATCCCAGTTGCAGTAGCTGCAACTGCACTCCCTCTCCAAACTTACGCACCACTAGTCTTATGTAGTTGTGAGAGTGTAAGTGAAAAATGAGATCTAGTGCTCTTTATTCATACTTCTCTAACTCACTTGACTGGGTCGACTTCTTCTTTTGGAGGCTAATAACTTAATATTAAATATTCTCTTGAGTCGATTTGTCTTCTAGGGTTATTATCCAATGTTTTATGGTTTCTCTTGCTTCCCAGAATATTCTAATCTCGTCAAAGGTTACACGAAGAGGTTAATACCTCCCACGGCTACCATAATATCAACACTCTCTCCTAGCTAGGGAGGTATTAAAGGAAATGATCTTGAGCACAAACATACCATTCAACCGATAGCATCATCATAGCCACATGGGCTATCTCATTATGACGTAGATCAACTCACGAGAAACATCATCACTATTAGTATCATCTGATAGCATCAACTGCATCATCTCTCAAAGCCATACTCCATCTGAGTAATCGAGAATGATGTTGAATAAGTCACTCACTCCACAGAGTGATACAAGAACCATTCTTCTAATCTGGACATATGTCCTAGAAGAATAATTGTTCCGACAGATGTTGGAAGCCAAGCGATAGGCTACAAGGACTATTCTTCTAATCCAGACATACGTCCTAGAAGAATTACTGTCCTGGACCATTTTCCTTCCAACCACTACTGTGAACTGAGGGAAAATGTTTGTCCTATACCAATCTTCTCCACTCTGGTCACTACTGTGAACTCAGGGATACGGGACATTCTTCTAACCTGGACATACGTCCTAGAAGATTTGTTGTCCATGGTACATCAACAATCTGTCAACCTAGACCATTCTCTACCTGGATAATGTATGTCCATCAGTACACTGACTATCCATCTAGATGGAAATCATCTCCAACACTAGTGATAGTCTCCATGGAAATCAAATAGTAGCATATTGCTACTACAATGCCATCCAATGGAACACAAATGTGTCTATCCATAGTAGTATACAACTACTATCCAGTGGTACACAACCACTCCTAGTATCACACTGCTACTAACCGGCGACACACATTCACTACCAATGGATCATATCCATCACAGTAGCATACAACTATTGTCTAGAAACATATAGTCTCCACAACAATCATATCATTGGATATCAACCTGCATAAACAATACCATGATACAAATTGAGTCATTTGGGCCATTCCTCCACTCACATTTGTGAGATCTGGAAGAGCATTTTCCCTCAGAAAGTAAAAAAATCAACCATGGGATATCTGGACTATTCTTCTCAAGCATGGAATAATAATTGTCCCCAATTTCTGATCCTGGACTATTCCTTTGCCACTAATCATATTGCAACCTGGAGAGAATGAGTCTACCCAAGGGAATGCATGTCCTTGATTGTTGAACCTAGACCATTCACCTAACTGGGCCATTCCTCAGGGACTAATCACAATGCAACTTGGAGAGAATGAGTTTGCCCTAGGGAATGACTATCCAAGCCATTTCCTAAGGAAATGACTGTCCTGCACCAACCTCCAAAATAGACCATTCTTCGAAACTGCTCACAACTATGAACTTCGAAAGAATGATTGCTCGATGAGGAAGACCATTCTACTTGACCACTACTTAGAGTGACTTCCAAGAAAAATGACTATCCTAGACCATTCCCCCACACTGGCCACAAGGGGAATCGTTGTCTATGGTACATCAATAATCTATCAGACCATTTTCATTACAAAAATTACTATCCTATCTAGACCATTTTCTGAAATGGAAAATGCCTCTCCATAAAAAATCTTGGGCCACTTTCCGGACTATAAGGGACTGCCCAACCTGGACCATTTTCCGAAATGGAAAATGACTGCCCATAAATCAATAACATATCAGTACTCCCTCCCAACCTCATAGTAATCTCTTCCTTTTCCAATAAGGAAGTCATCTCCATGAGTACCATCTTGTCCCTTAAGTACGCAAACTTTTCATCTTGGACAGAGGATTTAACAAAATATCTTCTATCTTCTCATTTGTGGAGATATACTGGAGAACCAATTCTCCCTTCTGGACTTTATCATGGAGAAAATACTCGATAGCATTGTGCTTCGCCTGTCATGAGACACCAGGTTCTCTGAAAGCTTCACACAACTTTGATTATCACAATATATTATGGTCGAATCCAACACCTGATCAAACAGTCTAGAAACCAGCTTATGGAGCCACATTGCTTCCGTACAAGCATCGCGAACTGAAATATACTCTGCTTCTGCAATGTTGAGTGCAAAAAACTTCTATTTCCTTCTAGCCCATGACATCATGGAAAATCTCAAACTGAAACAAATCCAAGTATTACTTCTTATGTCATCTGCACTCCCTGCCCCAATATGAATCAATAAATCCATGCAGATGTATATCATAACTCAAATGTCCCACATAGCAAATATATGGCTGAGTATTATCCAAATACATAATCGATCCAATCAATTGTTGATACAGAGACGGGTCTACTGGATTAGAGTCTCTCGGCTTCTTTAGATATGCAATCCATCATCCTGTACTTCTGAGGAACCATTTCAGTATACTTCCTCTATCATAGGAATTTTTCACGACGTTTCTGTTGTACATGAGAGGCTTTGCACCAAGTTTTCTTGAACCCATACAAGGTATTCTTCCATCTGCATACAAGGGTCTCTTTCTAGTATACCTCATAAACCTTGAGGTTTCTCTACACACGCTTCTTCTTCAATTACTCTGTTGAGAAGACCAAGATTTACATCCATTTGATGTAAACTCCAACCCATGGATACTGCAAGAGATATAATGGCTCGGGTAGAGGTATATCTGGTTACTGGAACAAGTTGCCATCATAGTCTTATCCTTCCTTCTAGAAGAACCCTCTAGCTCTGAGTCTCGCCTTGTATCTATGAATGCTTCCATTCACAATTTCTCACATACATTGCTCTTCATCACAACTTCCTTCCATTCCTCCTACTTGACTGCTTCTAGTGAGTTCAAACTGGTTCAATTGGTTGTTCTGATTTTTCTTTCTTTCTTGGAATCTTCATGTTCTTCCTCACGTTTCTCTTCAATGTTGGAGTCCATGGAATCTTCTATAGATTACATGTCCTTCTTTCTTGAAGGCTCCAACCTTCTTCCATAGGAACATAAATGTAGATGGAAAACAAAGGATATTCAAGGCTTATCTTTGAAGAAGACTTATTCTAGAGTGAAACTGAACACGTGTTGATTATCATGGCTTCTTCTTCCAATGAAGAACATGGATATATACTTCATAGTCTTTACGGATTCTTATTCAATGGATCATATCATTAGGGATTAGCTCCCTCCTAATCCTAGTGCCATGTCTGAATGAGAAATATGCATTCTCTTCTTTTGGAATTTTGTGATCATCTCCCTCCATCTGAGAGAGTCCATGCTTACGTTTGTTGCATCGCTCTTTGATTTTTGCAAAGTGTCACAAGCATGTTCTAGTTTCCTTTTGATTACTGAGTTCCTCCGAGTCTGAATCCTCCAAGTCTCTTTAATTTTGTTTATATTTGTTCTTATTGCAACCCATCTTGGCAGTTGTGTCATCCTTATAATATTCTTCTATGACGGCTTCCGCAAAGATTGTTCATCAAACATATTTCAAAAGGGTACTTGCCCGAAACAAGAACAATAAGACCAAACAAGAAATATCTATCTAGAGGATATGTTAGTTCAACTTGCGAACAAGTACAATAAGCATCCATATCAATAGTATACATATGCAGTTGAGTATTCATTTCATTTAGCAATAATATAATCTTTAAAAGACTGCTTTAACAATTTGTAATGTAGCAACTATCACCCTTGATATATACACAAATTTGGAGCTTAACAATTTAATCAAACCTGGAATCTGAAGCCTCAAGTGTTATAGAGGATGCACCTGCTCTTTTGAATACACTAAATCCAATATTACAGCTTGGACAAGATCTATAGTACGTTCCCTGCAAACACTCTCATGTTTTGCTAGATTATATAACTTAGATAGCATATAAGAGTGCATACCTTTGAAACCTTGTAGCGTCATTCAACTTGTCTTCCAATATAAAACTAGATACCATCTATATAAAAATAGATTAGAAACTTAATAAGAAGATTCAATGATTAGAACAAGCTAGAAACTCTAAAAATTTCAACTTTGATCACAAAATCAATTTGACTAGAAGTCACCTTTGACTTTAACTTTGACCAAAAATTCAAACCTGACATTTTTTCTAGCTGGAGTACCAAGAGGTGCGCTAGGCTAGGGTGCACTAGGAATTCAAGGAATTAGGTAAAATTATTCACCAGAAGTGCTCGAACACATGGATTAGGGTTTGTTGCAACTGCATAAATAGAAAACCTAGCTGTAGTTGTAACTGGTTCCATAATGAGCTTAACAAGTAACTTCCCAATCTATCTTCCAGTGGTTAGACTTTATGAAGATAGTTTGGGTCCATACCTGTTATAAATAAAGAGATGTGCTCATTTTTCCATACACAATATAGCAATATTGTCACCCAACCATAGGCATGCAACCACCCTCGAGCACCATAACCTTGATAGATAGAATAATTTTGGAAGCAAACCAATATCCAACCAGGGTAGCACACCTTTCTCCAAGGCTAGCGCACAAAGAAAGAATAACCAAAGACCAAGAAAAAATTCTAAAACCATAACCAAGAGAAATTCCAACCAAAAATCCAAAATACCAATTGCAGTAGCTGCAACTGCACTCCCTCTCCAAACTTGCGCACCACTAGTCTTATGTAGTTGTGAGAGTGTAAGTGAAAAATGAGCTCTAACATTCTCTATTTATACTACTCTAACTCACTTGACTGGGCCGACTTCTTCTTCTAGAGGATAATAACTTAATATTAAATATTATCTTGAGCTGACTTGTCTTCTAGGGTTAGTATCCAACGTTTTAAGGTTTCTCTTGCTTCCCGAAATATTCTAGTCTAGTTAAAGGTTACATGAAGAGGTTAATACCTCTCGCAACTACCATAATATCAAAAAGGGCTATGCAAGGTCCTCCAAGGTGTCCTCTAAGCTTCCAAAGGAAATTCATCATGATCCAACAAGTGGGCCCTTGGCATCCAACCCGTGGGCTTCAAGCCCCATGGAAGCCCAATCTAGGCTTGTTCCTCCAAAATTGTCCACCAGATGGGTCCTGCAAAAAAAAATGGATACGCCCTCCAAGGATCTCAAGTCAAAGCATCATGATGAGTAAATCAAATCAATAAAAGAGCCATCTAAGCATGTACATCCAAAATACCTCATCAAAATAAACCAATTCTCAAAGACCCTATGCAATTGTCAAGTTTAGGTATGGGAGGGTTGACAAAATGACCTATTGGGTGAATCGTTTCTCAAGTTTAGTGTTGTTTCCCGAGGGGGGCTCCTTCTAAGTCATGTGGATGATGTGACATGGACGAGGGGAAAAAAATTTGGCATAGGGTTCATAACATATAAGGGGTTGTAGTGTCTCACTTATGGGTGCCTTTGTAGAGGGTGTGTTGCACCTTCATTTTCAATGCATCCTTTCTCCAAACCAATTCAATGCCATTTATTAATTAGAAATCCAAAACATTTGATACTCCCTATTGGTGAATCGATTAGCTTGGGGGGGAGTACCAAAATTCCACTTGAAGCTAGAGGTACACAGAGTGTCGTATGTAAGGAAAGAAAGGGGCATCGCATGAGTGTACACACCTCAACAAGTGGGGACATTTATATAAAGTTAATTTGCTTTTGCAGGTCTTTGATTTTTTAGGAGAAGTGTTTCATTGCTCTCAATACCTATTTGGGTGATCATATTGAAGGTTCATAAGTAGGATTTTATCCTTTTCTAGCTATCTCCCCTCTGGGCTTTCAACCCCTTCTTCCCATGAAATGAGGGACAAACCCTTCCTGGGTCAGTACACCCAAAAATACCAAAAGGTGAGGAGATGAGGGGATGGAGCGTGGAAAGTGATAAGTATGATTGAGAATGGAACGATGACTCATCCAAAGGACCTCCCAGTAGCATCCCTATCCGTAAGGGTGACCCACTTACTAGGGCACAATGTCAACCACCAAAGTGAAATAGGGAAAAGAGAATAATGTCAAAGCAAACATCACATAATCAAAATCAGTAATAGATGCAACAAACTCAAATGCCTCAAATATTGAAATGACACTAACCATAATACCTGACTTGTACCTCATGGAGCAAGACCCAATGTATTTTGCAAGCCAGCCGATGTGGTGGATATCGTCGTGATGAACCTGTAGTTGTGGTGGTGAGGTGGGTCTCTGCCTATGCAAGTGGACATTGATGGTCAAGTCATCTCTCAGTACTCCATGCCTGCAACCTGAGGGCCTCAAGACATCATCTCCTTAGTTATACCTAGGAAATGGAGATAACATGTGTCTCCTACTTGGGTACACGTACTTTTCGTAGAGTGCATGAGAACCGCAACATCTTCTGGTAGACACGTGCCTACACTGAAACAAAACACTGTAAAATCTAGGGTGGTTCTATCACCCTTCGTCCATATACATCAAAATAAAAAATGAAACTAATATAGAAAAGAAAAATTTATAAACTAAACATGAAATCAATATCCAAGTAGAGAAAAAATAAATATGAAATGCATCTAAACTAACATGAGCAATCAAGATGCAAATGTAAGGAAAGCAAGATGACCTACCTAATTACTTGGGGCCTGGGCCCTAAAGAAGTCAAGTGATCTGAACATAGGGTCGGAGAAGAGATCCATCTACTGGTAATGGCATCTTTCGCCCATCGAAAGCTGTCAAATAATACTTTTATTTATCATACTTCTTCTTGATGATGTAAGGGCCAAGCCATGAGCTGTCATCCTTCTAGTCATATTTGAGCTTGCCCTTCTTCTTTTTCCACATGAATGCAAGAATTCCTTCATTGTAATTGATGTAAGGTATATTCTCAATGTATGGATAAGAAGGAGGTTTTGTGTTGACTACTTTTTTGATGGCTTCCTCGCATTCTTTATCTTCTTTCTTCAATATTTGGATAGATCCTAGCTCTTTCCCTTGGAACTTTGAAATTTTCTCTTTGTATTCATCTGTCCTTAGGAGAAGCATGTATATGTAGTCTTCTTTCATGAAAGGTTAGTCTCGTGGATCATACTCAATTGTTTCCAGAACCTCATCAAACTCATCCTCGCTTGTATAATCAGGGCCATTGGGATCTGTCACATGCTTGTCAGCCCGCTCTCTACTATATAACACCTCAAAAGTGTCATCTCCCATGGGTATGTGTTTAGGGTTGAGATCCATGTTGAGAAAACCCCCAAGAGAGGCAGACCAACTCCTTGATAATAGAATCACCGAAGCATCTGGGACATCAATCACCACTATATTCATAAGGAGGTTGATATGCAAAAAGTCAATAAAAAAGGCCTCAACGTCCTCACATAATCCATAAACCTTGACCCTTTTAGAATCAATGTCACATACGTTTCCATAGGGTTGGTTTATCTTCAAACCAAGTTGTTCCATTACTTTCAATGACATGACGTTTGTTGAGGCCCCTGAATATAGAATACAGTTGTTCAATCGAAGGCTATTCATGCCCAATGAAAAATAGAAAGGAGGACTATTATCCTTTTGTTTATCGATATACATGGTGTTCAAAATAATCGGAGGATCGTCTTTCTCATTCTACACCTATAATAACTTCAAAAATTTCCTCCTCACTGAATGGATTTTTCACATCTCTATCACAGGGACCATCATATTCAATTTTCCAAACATGCCCGCAATGTCTATGTTCAAATGAATCTCAATTGTTGGAGCTGGATTTGGAAGCAGATCATGTACTAGAGGTGGAATAGGTGGGACCACCTGGTGTCAAATTCACTCATTGTCTCATTCTCCTTTTTATTTATCTTATTGAACTAAGCCATAATCATCCCATTGTCTTTTTTCATTGTCCACATGTTCTTGAATAATTTGGAAAAATATTCATAATATGCTACATGATTTTCAGGTAACCCTCTGAACCACCTATGGGAATATTCGGTCAAATATGAGGCTAGTAACCTCATGGATACATCCTCATGTTCCACTTCTTCATTTTCCATGTCTCAACCTACGACATAGAGATGATCATCTACAGTGATGACATCGTTTCCCGGAAACTTTGACAACCATTTGTTAGACTCTTTTGCCATTGTGTTGGGGTATCCATGGATGGTGGTCATGTTAAGGGGTTTATAAAGGTATTTTACTAAGGTACCTGTATAATGTTAAGTGGAGAATAAAGTTAAGCTTGTTGTCCCTAATTTCAACAGTAAACAATGATGTATATCAGCAACAAAATGGTAATGACAGCTGCAAAATAAAGTTTCTCAAATCTTAGTGAAAGGTACAAGAGACAAGCTAGCAAATTGACTAGTTTAGCTCAAGAAGATAGCATAAAACTTTAGAAACAATGTAAGTCTGTTGTAAACAAGTTCTAAAAAAGTAAATTTCATCCTTATGGCTGTAAAAAATAAGTTATTACATCAGATAAATCAGCCACCAAAAATCACAAGTAATCCACCCAAAAAGTGCGCTAGGGTTAGAATAAAATAGGGGCAAACTTCTAGCAATTTTCTACGATTGAGTTAGGAGTTATTTGAAGATTTGATTTAGGTTTTCCGCAGCCACAATGGTTGTATATGAAATGTTATAACAACAGTAATAAATACTTAGCAAATTGAGATGCCCTAGTGGCTCAACTAAGCGTATAAAGCATAGAATTGATTCAAAATTAGAGAATCTCAAAAGAATGATTTTTCACATTTATCGAGGCAAGTATTTTATATCTCCAATGAAAATTCAGATTAGTGCCTTTCATATTTGGGCGAATGGAGTATTTAAACACAATTTATATCAACAAGGTACCTAGGGGTGTAAATCCTCTTACTCCCTAGGGTATGCTAATCAAACTAGGGTAAAATCTAAGATGGTATACACACTCGTATTCCTCCTAGAAACCCTTGCAAAATGACTTGTAAACTTAGAAAATTAGATGAATATTAGTAGATGGTGTATCCAACATACTCCTCCTAGGGTTTCAACCAACAATAACCAAGAAAGAGCAATAAATAGCTAACAAATGCATATTTTTCCTTACCAATTCCAAGAAAGAGAGAGAGATCAAACCCTAGTTCACCAAGAAAATTACCATCCAATAGCAAGAAAGTAAGCCTTAAAGAGGTGTGCACCACCTTAGCTCATCCTTTCATCAAAATATAACACCAAAATCCATTTTCAAGATAATAAAACGCCAATAATCCTCAAGTATAGAGAAAATTTCAGACAAGTACTTCTCACAATGGGAGAGTTATGATTCAAATGAGATTCAAATGATCTTTATTTATAAAAAATGTCTTAAACATAGTTTTTCCACTTAATCTAGGGTAAACACAAAATAAGGGGTCAACAACCCTTATTTTTCCCCTTTAAAGAAGTAATTCATCTTTAATTCAAATTTAAATCTTTAAAAAGTGCACAATAGAAACCCTAGAATGTCGTCACCCTTCTAAGGGTGATGTTTTGACCCTTTGAGAAAGTTGTTGGAGAATAAAATTGAAGTCGTTGTGGCTCATGGAGTCTCCCTCTCATGTGATATAGACTCCTCCCACCAAGTCATTCCAAGTGTCAACAAATAACAACTTCACCACAAAAACCCTAGCCCCAATGATGATGTCAACTCCTCAAGGGTGAGGTTTTGGCCCCTCCAAGCAGATTGTTTGGCATGTGAGAGCTAGGAAAGGTCCTCCAAGCTTTCCTCTAGGTCTGAAAAATAAATTCATTGTGATCTGGCATGTTGGCCCTTCACATCCAACCTGTGGGTTTCAATCCCCATGGAATCCCAAGCTAGGCTTGTTCCTCCAAAATTTTCCACCAGTTGGGTCCTGCAAAAACACATGGATACATCATCCAAGGATCTCAAGTCAAAGCTGTTGGCAAATGTTTACCAAGTAGTGTATGCTTTTCATTGATGGCAAGCTCAGGAGGAACAACGTTGAAGAAAACGCGCGCAGCAAAGGCAAAGCTCAAGATACGGGAGTTCGCAGAGGAGAAGGAAGACAGAGATCCACAGCCGTTGGATCTCATTCAGAAAACCCGTCCGCCGTCAGATCGAACAGGAGCTGTACGAGGTTTACCATCGGGAAAGCCAAGGTGAAATCCCGACATAATCAGGACCGTCTATTTGGAAGGACGCGTGGCAGCAATCGGGCACCACCGGGAGAAGCTCGATAGGAGGACAGGACTCAGCCGTCAGATCCGAGCGCAGGGACCCGACCACCGTTGGATCAATGAGAACCTGCAAGGTCTTTAAAGGGAGTGAAGGTTTGGCTATGGTCATGATAATAATGGTCATATGGACCAGGAGCGTAGTCATCGGAGTGTCGAGGATCGCGATTTGGATATGTCAAAGTTCCTTGACAACGAAAACCCCGAAATCACGATATGCTCTCAACCGTTAAATCAAGAACTAGATCTGGTCCGTTGATTTCCTTCATCGGAGAATCGGGGATCGCGATTTCAATATGCAAAGAACACTTGACAATGAAAACCCCGAAATCGCGATATGCGATTTCACGAGTTAATCACAGC
>ML799555.1:22217-51436 GCA_009831015.1 Picea engelmannii
AGAAGTGGGTTAACCCTAAAATAAGGAAAGTGGGGCCAAGTGACCTAGAAGATGTTTTTAAGGAAGCTACTTGGAGAGTATAAATAAGAGGAAAGGCTCTCTCATTTTAATCACACTTGAGAATATTGAATATCTATAGGTTTTTGAGGTAACCAAGGATATCTAATCCGAAATTTTGAGGGAAGGTGAAGAAAAGAAGGCCAAAATGCAAGGAAGGATAAATTCTTTTGATTGTGTTTTCTAAGGTATGTTATTTATAGGTCATCTCACCATTTTTGCTATAACTTTTTTTTATATAGTGATTCAAACTGTTAAATTTCTATTCCATTGAGAAAACATATCCAAGTATCTGTGGTAAAAAATTAATCTTGTGGGTCATTGTATTTTTGGAGTTACACTCTATGGAAAATAGGGTTTGTGGCTAGTCCTGAAACTAGTCAAAAATAGGTGTTTCGGGTAAAAACATCATAACTTCTTCATAACATATCCAAATTATGTGAAACCAAATTTTTTGGTTAGGGTACAGTCTATAGTATGGTTTTTAACAGTTTCAAGTCCATTCAACAAATATTCTATGCGGGGCACGCTCTACAAGGTTTCTTTCTAGAATAAGCCAGAATTCAGCAAGGTATGCCATTTTTTCTATAACTCCTTTTCTGAGAGGTTCCAAGTAGTGAAATATGAAGGAATTACATAAAATAAACTGAAGAACATTGTGTATCAGTTTCATATCTTTATACATTACAGGTACAAAGTTATGATTACTTCAAGTTAGGGTTGTTGACTAATCCAAAACTAGGCATGTGAGACTAAAGAAAAGTTTGATGAAAATGCTAGTCTCTTGTTGTTGAAGTTAAGGAAGGTTTGCAGGAATGTGATCATATACACCAGATCTATTATAGATCTACAAATCAGATTTGGATGATGAAATTGATGAGGGATTTTGGTTGAGGTACATGTTGAGTACATGGTTGAGACAAGTAGTTGATGAGTTGGCACATACATGAGGTGTATAGTTGATGATGTTGGTACATATTGATGAGTCATAGTTGATGAGTAGTTGACACATGATTGGTACATACTTGGTACATGGTTGGATGAACTTGTTTAAGGTACATGTTGATTATAGGTTATTTGGTACAGGTTGGTGCATGGTTGATGCACTTGTTTATGGTACAAGTTGACTAGAGGTTGAGGTACAGGTTGATGCATGGTTCATATTTATTGGTATAGTTTTACAACGATATATCTCACAGTGACAGGTTGACAATGGTTCCATCATTCTACTTCTACTTCAGGGTGGCAGGACGAGGCAAGGACAGGTGGTTGTAGCCACTTTCCGGTTGTAGTCGGAGAACATAGGGGGTTGTAGCCTCCTTCTGGTTGTAGCCAGAGAATTGGGGAGTTGGAGATTCCCTCAAGTTGTAGCCTGACAAACTAGGGGGTTGAAGCCTCCTTCCAGTTGCAGCTGGAAAACAAAGGAAATTGGTGCTTCCAATGAATGTAATTCTTCAAGACATATAAGAAAAAACATTCTATGGTTTTCTCCCGATTTGGATTTCCACGTAAAACACTGGTGTACTGTGTATGTGTATGTTTTTTCATTTGTTCATTTCTTATTTACTTTGCAGTTATTGGATGATAATGCTTCATTGATATAACACTTGGATTATATGGTTAAAAAGGATTAAATTGCTCTATTACTGATTCACCCCCCCTCTCAGTAATCCAACAATACTCACTTCCCTATGAATCATTTTCATAACAAGAAGTTATGACAAATCAATAAAGTCCTAATGAAGCTAGAAAGGGGTTTGTTTCTCTTGGTACGCTCGAAATTGATAAAAATTAAGAAGAGTTATCTAATATATATAGAAAGGAAGAAAATTCTTCAAAATCAAAGGATTCCCAAAAGGAAAAAAAGAAGAAGATAAGAATGTCCTCAGTCTAAGAGAAATAATATGGATGAAGTAAGTTGTCAACATGCTTTGGAGAACCTAGAGATTCATTGTGACACCTTTAAGATGGCATCCACTCCTATTGATTCACTAAAGGTCCCATGCATTGTTCAAGTCATTTATAATCCTTTATTTTATCCCTCTAGCTATCTTTGATGAGTAGATGGTAGAAATGAATGATTTTAAGATTATAATATCTAAAGAAAAATTCAAGACCCATGTTCATCAAGGCCCTATTATTACAATTACTTATCCTTTTCTTAAACTTACTGATTAGTTTGATTAGTTTGATTCTAAGAAATTTTCTGCCACTGAAACTTCTCCAAAAACAATTCTTCAATTTTTCAATATCATGATTCTTGGCCCTCCCAATCCTTAGAGATTGTTTTTGGAATTTCTAAAATAAAAGAGAAATCAAAGAAATTTGGAACTCATAGTGGTCTTTTGGCTCTCCCAAAGAGATAATTTAAAGAAGAAATTTAAGATAACTACCTTACATCACAATCCTTGGAAAAATGAAAGTGTTATGAAACTTAACGGTGATGATGCCACAACAAGTAATGTATATTTGAGGCAAGTTCATACAATGGATATTATTGACTTTCATAATCACATTGGAGATGCCATTTCTAGATAATACATTCAAGTAATTGTTGATATGAAAAATATCAAGGGATTGGTTGTTAAACAAGTAAAGGATTTGAAATGTGAAATCGTAGTAAATTGATGAAGACCCCTCATGGATCGTTGTTCCCACAAGTACAGAGTTATAAATAAAACTTTGCACAACTTCGATATCGAGGTGCTCTATGTTAGGGTCCTATAAATATAGGCAATCTGTTTGTTTAGTTATCTATTTTGGAAATTTTTTGGTAAGGTTTAGCCTATGAATCACTAGGTTCCATAGCCTAAAAGTTTGTTGATCCAAACAACCATTTAGTTTTTAAAGTTTGATGGCCAAAATAAAATATGGATCTTTCAGAGACTTTTTGCATACAAAATTAGGTTCAGATCAGGTTGCAGGTGTTTTCATGGCATAGTGCACAGGAGCATCTTTCCAATAGTATATTTGGTGCTTCAGACTAACATCTAGATCAAAAGAGGGGCAATGCAAAATGTTGCAGTTGGCACTAAAGCAAACCATCAAATTCCACTCCATGATGACATTCCAGGATGGAACCTTATATTTCAGCCTAGGTGGATTATTTTTCTGCGCAAATTGCTGATTGTTGAAAGCCATTTTTGGTCTAGCAGCATGTGTTAAAAAAGTAAAGATCCAACATTTACTTATTGCACTAGAAAATTACATGTTCGATCCATTGTGGTGGGAAGTGCATAAAATATGCGCAGATTTTCCTCGGCGGCATCGTCGCTCTTCCCGATCGACGACCCTCATTTTTTTTCTCCCCCCCCCCTCGACCAACATACCTTTATCGATGGAGGGGGCTTCTGAAAATTTGTTTTCCCCACGCTCTAGCCCCACCTAATGTGGAACTCCCTCATCGTTTTNCACCTTCTCGCCTCTACTCCTCCTCTCCCTACATGACACATGTCCCTACCGCTCACATTCCTGCCTCTACTCCTCCTCTCCCTACACGACACATATCCCCACACCTTATACTCATTATCCCCGCAACCCTTCCCCTATGACCGTTAGTTGTCCCGTAATGGTCCCATGCCCCTAACAGATATCCTTGCAACCATAAAAAGTCATCATTTCCCCCCCATTACAATATTTGATGATTAAAAACCCGTGAAGATTGAGCCAAAATGAAATGCATTTTACAATGGGAGACTCAGGTAAAAAGACCAAGGTGATTCCAAATATTTTGTGACAGAAATAAAATTCAAAGGGACAGATGGAAAAGAAATCAGTATGAGAGGACAATAAGCATATTTTGTGGAGATAGTTTCAACCTTGTTCTAGATTTCAAGGGCATGAAGACACCTAGCATCAGAAGATCAACAATCAATCATCCAATTCCAGATTTCAATGCACGATACTTGCAAAAATAGCCACAGTCAACAACAATGGCCAACGAAGCAGCAGGAGTCAAAGGATAACTCATCAACAACTTCCATAAAAAATAGTGCCAAAAATCTGAGCAGATCTTAACAATCCTATATTGTTGTGATTAGAGATAGATGTTAGTTTAGATATCCCTAAAATAAATCCTGATCAGTTATGACATGATCTTTTTTAAATAAATTTATAAACACTTCTCATTTCGAAGTATGATGAGTTGGGACTTGTTTTGAAAGATAGGACTAGTATTGTAAAGTAGCCTACAAATACACCATTGATAATATTTTCCAGTAATACAGTGCAATTATTACAAGTTATTTGTGCCAACTTTATTGGTGAAGTGCATCTTTCCCTGTTAATTTGTTCTCTTTTGTTATCACCACTGTTTCCTAAATTCTGGATTATTCTAAGAACATAAAGGACATAATTTGTTTAAATTTACACTATATCTCTATCTTAAGAATATTTTTTGTGTTTTTCACTAAAGATTAAAATCAGAATTCTTAATTGCTCTTTTTTTTATTGTATTTATAGACCTTTTCATCTCCTCCATACCATAAATCTTTGAGGATCCAGTAAATTTTCCTACCCTGCCCTGCAATATTAGCCTGTTAAACCTTGTATTTGATCAATTAAAAACTGTGACTCCATTTTCCCAATGATCCATCTTCACTGTTCCAACCAAACAATTCAAATCAAACAAACAAACCCTGAACTATCATAACTAGCATAATATTTTAATATAAACAAATCTAAATCTTACAAAGAGATCCCTCTAGCTAGCAGGGCTAGATCCCAACTTCCAAAGTGGTTTTGTGGTTACCTATGTCATTTATTTCACAACCTTAATAAATTACAGAGCGATAACACTCCTCTTCAAATAATCCGAGCCTTTCTTTATGTCTATGCACTAAGCCCCTTTTTCCTTCACATGACTGAGCCATATAACCCTTGCACCAATATTCTGTGTGTCATCTCCTTCCTTCATCGATGGAGCCTACTCTTTTTTTCCATATGCCAAGTCCTCGACCAAGAACTTATCCTTGTAGCACTTATACTTTGGCACTTATTCTCACGTAATCTGACGCTCGAACCGGGGGATTATCTGATGTCAGGATATCAGAACCTTTTTGAGGTTCAATTTAATCTTTGAATGAGTCTAATCCAATGTGTTAACTCGTGGGTAATTTTAGACCCCTAAATAAACGCACATCGTTGATCACACCTTTCAATGGACAATTTCATTTATAGCGTCTACCGACCACCGACTATATTCCAATATTCAACACTTAATTGTCTTGATCCGATATGACGTCGCTACTATGTCACTTTCCATGTATCACCTCCTGTGGATGTACACGTGTCACCTTTTTAAAGGTAGCATACTTTGGATGACATATGTCGGGATTGGATTGTCAGAGCACCTACACTCGCAACACTTTACATTTTCGTCCAAAGTCTGAAGCCTGAAATAATTTGGACGATTGATCTTTTTGATGATCAACAGTCACAATCTCATCAGCCTTAAGTATATGCTAAGGGTTCTGGACCATCGATCTGTCAAACCTTTTCTAGATCTAATATCCACCATCAATTTCCAATTGAATGATACAAAATATCATTCACCTTTCCTTTAACTTGCTCACACTTCCATACTCCTAATAGGGTTGTCCTCTGTAGATCTGGTTCTGTAATGAACAACAAGATCTATTTCCAACCATCGGGCTATCGGATCATCGAGCACCGAGTATTCACAACTTAGCACTCATGATTTTTCTCTGGTCCATTCAATTAACTATTGTGCAACTCTATCCTCCACGTGACTGATGACCATCGATCTCCCTAACAGACGAACAATCATATTTGAAGTTTCATCGGCCATCGAGGTATTCAATTTTTGTCTAATGACTAGCTCCTGATCGTTGATCTCTCCCGATGATCAATGATCAATGGTCGAAATTTGGTCTCGTAATGATCTTGATCTAACGCTCATATTTACACCTTCACGATCCGACATTTCATGACATTCTCTGCACAATAACGTTTCTTCAATGGGTCACCGCCGATCAATTATGTGATCGACGGTCGATCTTCCTCCTCATTGGAATGTGTGCTCCTACAAGTCTCAGCTCTTGGCCATTTTCCTCATCCCTACACACTCAATTTCAACACCCTACATAGATATATATAAGTAATTAAAAGGGGATAACACATTAGCATGTAACACATTGCTATTTCTATTAATCAATCACACTTACACAATTTTCATAAGGCCTTTTGTGCCTTTCTGGCATTATTTACATTCATTTGGCCATTAATTGGCCTGCTGGACACACTTGGATTATTTCACACTCACACCTCTCACTTTGTCTTGACACACACATCTATCGTCTCTCTGATGCCCGTAGGCTTACAATTTTAAGTAGGGAAGGTCTCCTTCCAGGTCATCAATAAATCCCTAATAGTATGCAACTAATACCCACAATAGTACTCTTGTACTTTACAATCGAATCCTCCATACATAGGATGATCTTCCTAAGCCCAACTAATTTCTCAATTAATCCTTTATACTTCAAATAGGGAAAACAAACCCTATCCTTCTGAAATCCAACTAAAACATGACACTTTACATTAATTCAAAGTTTAGGAACCCACTCCCTTAGTAAATTTCAATACCCCTAGGTCTAATAAACATGGTTGATCTTGGAGGTGAAATGCTCCTGCATCAGACTCCCAAGGTTAAAAATGTTCATGATCTCCTGATCATGAGTCTTCATTTGTTGAAATCCTCCTAGATTTCAAATCCTATGTTGTTACTCACTTGCATTGTGTCTTGTTGATGTCTTGATGTTATTTGCAACCTTCGAGGATCCCATACTTTACTCTATTGTTGTGCAACATCTCTACTAGCTTTAGTAAGTTATACTTTCATGTTTCTCTTCTTCTTCTTATATCTCCTCTTGGAAATCCTCATCAAATGCTTCCATAACTCCTCCAAAAAAAGGTCTAGTCTTGTCCTATGCTGGTACACACCATTGTTGCAACTTGCCTACTGCAAATTTCCATAGAAACTTTGTATGGTCATTTCCATCTCTGTCTCCATTCTCTTGTATGTCCTCAACCTCTTTAGAACAATGTTCACTAAATAAAATATTATGCAAACAATACTGCATATCCTTAAGCTACATTCTCAACCTACAAGATTGCTCAACTAAATTATGTTCTTGGAATTTATTAAAATGAAATATTTGTTGCAGACAATTTATACCTTCCTTCATGATCATGTACCAATGATCATCAACACCATCCTCATCTATTGTCATTTCTCCCCTGGCAAGCTTCACACTTGCATCACTGTAACCTTGCATGGATCAATCCAAGAATATATGTACTTCATCATATGAAGTATCTCCAAGACAATTGTTTGTCCTCTTTGCATCTCCATCATCTACATTCTTTGAACATGCATGACTTCCTTGTTCACAGCTTCCAAGAGACAATGTTGCCCCTTCCTCTGACATGACAGAATTCAGAATATGTCTCTCTCTCATTCCTTCATGAGGCAATTCTTCCTCTAGAATGACTTCAAGTGGTTTCCTATCTCCATGACCTATAAGTCCCGCAAACACACAAAAATCATTAGTTTTAAAAACATGAGACTTCTCAATCCCCTTAGATGTCTCTAGCATCTTCTCCTTATGAAATTTCTCCATGAGGTCTACAATTTGAACCTCAACTTCCTCTCCAATCATAACCTCCTTCTCTATTAATAAAAATGAATTGTTGGTCTTGTTTTAAAGGACTTCTCGTACACATCCTCTCTGAGTTTCTCCTCCTTCAATAAAGCATTCAACCTATGCTTCAGTTTTTCCTGCAACATATGCCACTTCACCTTCTTCTGTAGAATCCACCTATTGGTCTTTCTCACCTTTTTGTAGCAATTTCATTAACACATTGAGTCATACCTTCATTATAGCTAACTCTCTATCAAAATACTCATCACTCATTCTTTTGTGGCTTACCCTAGAACCCTTGCTATGACCATTAGTAGTCATTGTCTTGTTTCCTCTATGAGCTTCTCTTTTCTCATTGTGAGCTGCAGTTAAGCCTATGTAACAAGTTTCCTTGTCACTCAATACCTCATAAATCCTTTCCATAGCCTAGCCTTTTGGTATTCCTCTAGTTCTCTTCCCTAGAACATCCTTCTGAGCATTCCTTGCTCTTCTCTAGCCCTGCACCTACTCACACTCTCTCTATAAAATTTGCTTTTCCTCCTTCCTTCCAACCTTCAACTGGAACAGGTCCCTTGCCATAGTCTTCAAGAACTTCCTTTATTCTCTATTACAGTTCTTTTGTTGTTACCATTCCCAACACTTCTACCTGTAATCAACCATTCCAAATTAGTTGAAAACAAAAGACCGATTTCCTGCAAGATCTATGTGATGATCTTATCCAATTTCTTTCACTTGAATGGACAATTCCATGTCACAATGCCTCTGTAATTTTCTCATGCACTCCTTTGCACATGCTTCCCTCTTAATCAATTCAATTTCTTTGTTGGCTGGAATCCTCAAACTTCATTGTTCTGATTGAATTTCGCCAAGATAAAATATTTCTCTAATACCAATTGATGAAGACCCCCTCGTGGATCTTCATGCCCACATGTGTGGAGTTATAAATAAAAAATTGTGCAACTTCGATATCTAGTTTCTCTTGATTCTTATACAGACCCAAATCCTCTCCTTGAACAAAGTTTTGCAATTGTCTATTCTGACACCTTAAGTGCCTCCTCGTTATGGCACTAAGCTACTCTTCAAAGAATCTGAGCCTTTATGTATGTTTGTGCACTAAGCCCCTTTTTCCTTAACATGATCGAGCATTATAACCCCTACACCAAGATTCTATGCGTCAGCTCCTTCCTTCGTCGATGGTGCCTACTCTTTTAGTCAATATGACCAATTCCTAGATCAAGTGCTTATCCCTGTAGCACTTATAATTTGGTACTTATTCTCACGTGATCAGATGCTCGAACCAAGGGCTTATCGGATGTCAAGATATCAGAACCTTTTTGAAGTTCAAATTTACTCTTTGAATGAGTTTGATTCGGTGTCTTAACTCGTGGGTGATTTATACCCTGCAATCAACGCATGTTGTTGATCACACCTTTCAATGGACGGTTGGATTTATATCATCCGCCAACCACCGACTATATTCCAAGCTTCAACACTTAATTGTCCCAATTTGATATGACATGGCTACTTCGTCACTCTCTACGTGTCACCTCGTGTGGTTGTACATGTATTGCCTTTTGAATGGCTGCATACGTTGGTTGACGTATGTCGGGATCAGATTCCTGGAGCACCTACACTCGCAACACTTTACATTTTCATCCAAAGTTCGAAGTCCAAAATAATTTGGACCGTTGATCCCACTAATGATCAATGGTTGTGATCTCATCATTCATTAGTCTATACTAAGGGTTCTCGAGCATCGATCTGGAAGACCTTTTCTAGATCTAATCTCCTCCGTCAATTTCCCATTGAACAATACAAAAGATCATTTGATTTTCCTTTAACTTGCTTGCACATCCATACTCCCGATAGGTATGTCATATGTAGATTTGGTTCTATAATGAATGACATGATCTATTTCCAACCATTGGGATATCAGATCGTCGGGCACCTGGTATTCACAACTTAACACTCGTGATTTTGATCCAATCTGGTCAATTAACTATTGTGAAACTCTATCCTCCGCGCGACTGATGGTCGTCGATCTCCCTGACATATGAACAACCAGATTTAAAGTTTCATCGACCACCAGGGTATTCGATTTTTTTCGATGACTAGCTCTTGATCATTGATCTCTCCCAATGATCAAAAATCAATGGTCGAGATTCAATCTCGTAACGATCTCGATCTAACGCTCGTATTTACGCCTTCATGATCCGACAATTCACAACCTTCCCTGCACGATAACATTTCTTCAATGGATCACCGTCGATCCACTATGTGATCAACGGTCGATCTTCCTCCTTGGAATGCACTCTCCTGCAACTTTAAACCTGCAAGTCTTTGTTCTCGACCATTTTCCTCGTCCCTGCACACTCATTTTCAACACCCTACACAAAGATATATAAGTAATGATAAGAGGATAACACACCAGCACGTAACACAATGTTATTTCTATTAATCAATCACATTGTACACAGTTTACATAAGGTTTTCCTTTCCTTTCTGGCCTGATTTACATTCATTTGGCCACTAATTGGCATGTTGGCCACACTTGGCTTCTTTTACACTCACACCTCTCACTCTGTCTCGACACACATATCTATCGTCCCTCTGATGCTCGTAGGCTTACAATTTTAAGCATGGAAGGTCTCCTTCCAATTCATCAACAAATCCCTAACATTATGCAACTAATACTTACAATAGTACTCGCATACTTTACAATTGAATCCTCCATACATATAGGATAATCTTCCTAAACCCAACTAATTGCTCAATTAAACCTTTATACTTCAAATAGTGAAAACAAACCCTATCCTTCTAGAATCCAACTAAAACATGACACCTTACATTAATTCAAAGTTTAGGAAACCCGCTCCCTTAGTAAATGTCAAGACCCCTAGGTCCAATCAACAGAGTTGATCTTGAAAGTGAAATGCTCCTACATCATAAATATAGCCAGGAATCATAATATTCATAAATTGGAAAATAGCATTGTACTCTTAGCCAAATATAGCCAGGAATCATAATAGTCATAAATTGGAAAATAGCATTGTGCTCTTAGCCATGGATCCCAAAAGGTTTAACTATGTAGAAGAAATAATTAAGCCCAAAATGTTTAACTATGTAGAAGAAATAATTAAAGATAAAGATGTTGATAATAAAGGATTTGAACGTTTAGATGGGAATTCAAGATGTTGAGATAGTGCAAACTTCAAATCCAATGGTTTACTATGCCTATGAAGAGAAATATGTGTTGGTTGCAAAGATCATTATGAAGAGAAATATGTGTTGGTTGCAAAGATCATGATTGAGGTGATTAAAATATGAATCTACTATATATTACATGATGTATGAACAAACTAAATCGAAAGCTAAAAGCAAAGCATTGGAGACCTTAGACTTGAGATTTAGGGTGAAAACTTCAGAATCGCGGAGGCTATAAACTACATTTGGAATGAAATCATATAGTACATGGACATGTTTTATAACATTTTACATGTATTAACAATGTTGAGATTTGATGTTTTTTCTGTATAGACTAATGTGAAAGAAATTTGGAATGAAATAGAGGATAAATAAAACATACACATAAATGGTCGAAGATAAAAGGACGAAATAAGGTTGGCATTTTGAAAGAAGATATTCCCTCCCAAGTCAACATAGGGAAATTAAAGAATAAATATTTCATAGAACATTTAAATAGAAATCATTACGCTTTTTAGAATTTACCACACGGTAAATCAAGTCTATAACTTCTTTGTTTATTATAAAAACATTCTCTAAGTCTTTCATATCTTATTCCTTGTAGGCTTGTAGTTTGAGCATTTATTCCAATTTATACTCTCGTCTTGAAGAAACCATTTTTTTTTAAGTCTTGCCCCTTTGTTATTTGGGTTGATTGTAAAAACGCATAAATTATGTTATGCAGATTTTATACATATATATTTTGTGATTAATATACTGAAAAGTTATGCTATGCAAGGTGTTTTGAGTATGTTTTTCATCGTTATTTAACTTTATTTAAATTAGTGTAAACTCTTGGATTCATTTTGATCATGTTTAACAAGTTTTCTTATTTCTATCTTTGAATGTTTAAGACTATCTTATTCTTTGATATTCGAAGTATCTATTTATTTTCATAGCTTCTACATTTATCATTAAATATTTTATGTCTTATTGTTTTAATAAAGGTGTCTTATTGGTTATGTGACACTAAGGTAGTATGAACTGATATTTCAATCTAATCAAGAAATGATCTCAACTCAATCTAACCCAAAAAATTGTTTCAAGCATCAAGAAAGAAATTTTATCAAGCCTATTCTTCTTCAAAGAACCCTACTCTGGAAAACTAGTCTTTATCTTTTATTGTAAGAACTTATAAATTATGTTATGCAGTTTTTGATACATATATTTATGTGCTTAATACAATGAAAAGTTATACAATGTTTTGAGTATGCTTTTAATAATTATTTAACTCTAGTCAAGGTAGTATGAACTAATTATTTAACTCTAGTCAAGGTAGTATGAACTATTGGATTCATTTTGATAATGCCCGACATGTTTTCTTATTTCTATTTTTGAATGTCTAAGACTACCTTACTCTTTGATATTTGAAATATCTATTTATCTTCATAGCTTCTACTTCTACCATTAAATACTCAATTTTATGTTTTATTGTTTTGATAAAGATTCCCTATTGGTTACGTGACACTATGTTTAATGCCTTTACTTTGATTAAAATTGATTTCTCTCATTTATTAAAATACTATTTAAATAATTTGGTGATACATATATTTATGTGCTTAATACAATGAAAAGTTATACAATGTTTTGAGTATGCTTTTAATCATTATTTAACTCTAGTCAAGGTAGTATGAACTATTGGATTCATTTTGATAATGCCCAACATGTTTTCTTATTTCTATTTTTGAATGTCTAAGACTACCTTACTCTTTGATATTTGAAGTATCTATTTATCTTCATAGCTTCTACTTCTACCATTAAATACTCAATTTTATGTTTTATTGTTTTGATAAAGATTCCCTATTGGTTACGTGACACTATGTTTAGTGCCTTTACTTTGATTAAAATTGATTTCTCTCATTTATTAAAATACTATTTAAATAATTTGGTGACAGGAAGCTTAAAAAATATATATTTATATTAAGGGATGCCCCCTTTGGCTTATAGATTCTTCCATTCAAGCCTAAAGCGATGATGTTTTAAAATTCTAGTGTATTTTTGGCATAATTCCTTCTAAAGTAACATCTCAAGAAACATCTCAATTAGTATCATTTCCAAGGAACTTTCCATGGAAGATGACAAAAATCAAGTTCATTCTTTTGGTGATGGAGTATGAAGTTTTGTTTTCATTTAAACGATTCAAATTTCACTTGGAAACTTCATTATATCAAACTGAAGGACAAAGAATACATACTAGATTGTGATCTAATCAATAAATGATCCCCATCTTAATCTAACTCAAAAAAATCATTTCAAACGTCAAGAAATAAATTGTATCAAGCCTATTCTTCTTTAGATAACCCTACTCTAGAAAACGAGTCTTTATATTTCATTCCTTCAAAGTCTACAATCTTTCTTAAAGGATATTTCTATCTCCTTTGAAGGAAGAAAGGTTGAAGTTCATAGAAGTTCTTCATAGTTCTTTGGTAGATTTTCCTATGTCTCTTATTTCCTTTTCAACTCTCATAAATGTTCTTCTTCCTTTTTAGGCATGGCTAAAGGATGAGACTCCACCCTTCTCCACTTGAACGCTAGCCTTTGGAGGCCCAACATTCCACCTTTTCATCCTTGATGTCACTCTCATGAGCCTAGCATCACCCTACTAGGGCATGACATCACCATCTTTGGGGTTTTATCTCATGTAAATTTAAATTTGGTAAATGTAAAGGATAATTAAAGGGGGTCGACCCTCTTATGTTTTAATGTTGAAAATTTTAAGTGGACAAATAGGTCAAGGAGGTTCCATATAAATAAACCTTCTTGACATTTCATTTTATCATCACAATTTTCTCACCTTTGTGAGAGACAAGTCTGAAATTTTCTCTCTATTGGGGTTAGAGGCTCTTTTTACTCATTCCCTATCTCTTGGAGGACAAGTGTGGATCGTTATTTGCTGATTTTTGGATGAATTTGCTGCAATTAGGGTTTACTCTTTTCATATATTGGTGAAGTAAGTAAATTTCTGCAATTTCATTTCATGTTATTGAATGTTTTATGCTAAATTTTACTTGTTCATATTGAAGATTTTGCTTGGTAAAATCCCTAAGAGAGGAGCATAAGTGATTCCTCTTCTCATAAGGTTAACTTCATCCATAAATTTGTGAAGGAAATCCTACCTAGGGTTAGACTCCTAAATCCCTAAAGTGCTAGCACTTTAGGATTTTAGCCTTAGACTCTTGATTGTGACATAATTGAAGAACTTAAGAAGGGAGAAAAGTTGTTAGAGCCCAAAAGTGCTTGCACTCTAGCAACCCTTCTCTTTAAGTCTTGAAACCTAAGGCCCTAATGTGATAGCACCTTAGATTTCAAGCCCTACCTCTTATATATTGCTACTATCATATCCAAACATATTGTATTGCTATTGTAAAAGACTCCATAGCCCTAACGCACTAATCATTTAACCTCTCATGTGGTGAAAGTGATAAAAGACTCTTTATTCTTAATCTCTCAATCTATCTACTAACTTAACTAACAATAGCTCAAGCTAATTTGATTGAAAACTTGTTGTTGTTGCAAAACTTTGCTACAACCATCTAAATACATTGTCATTTGTTGCATACACCGATCTAAAGGTGGCCTAACATACCTAGAAATTGCATATGACAATTGGGTATCAATCTACTAAGTTTATGCTAAATTTCCATTGTTAATTGTTGCATTTCTGAGGCATATTTAATGTTGTTGTTACAAACTTGTACTTGTTATAAACTGTTGTACTGCTGCAATTTTGTACCAATTATAGCAAATTATCATTGTATAGTGTTTTAAGAGGCATTTATTGTATGTTTTCACTTGGAAATAATATTATATATGTTATAAATTGTTTGTGTTCCATACAAGTACTCATACAAGCTCCATACCTCTTTTCCCTTTGACTTAGATGTTGACTTAGGTGATCAAGAAAATGGGCGGTAGGCTTGGCTAACAAACTTGCTACTTTGATCCATTGAAGTTGTTAGTCTCTAACTTTGTTCTTGATTAAGTGAGTATCCCTAATCCTAAAATCCTCCCTACTTATACTTTGTTTCTTGAATTTTAGACTTTTACCCTTGGATTTAGTTGCTATGTTTTGCATTTTTGCACTTCGAAATCATTTTCTTAAGTTTTTGAAGGTTTAGGACTTGATTTCATGAGATTTGTCACGTCACTTGTCTGTTTCACTTTTAAAATTTCAATTTTTTTCCAAGTCATGAATGGCACTACAGGAATAACACTATTCCTGCAGCGCTAAGGATAATTATGTTTTGACACGTGCCAGTTAACCCAGATCTTATCATAATTGTGAAAATTGTGATTAGAGGATTTGCATGCTCTCCATGATATTTTCTTGAGTTGATGCTGCAGTTTTAACCATCATATGCAGGGGATCAAGTTGTACCATCCAGGACCTGCATCAAATCAAACACGTCCTGGTATTATTAAACGACACTATCACCTGTGATTCTAATATATCGGATGTTGTGTGCAGAGATTGAATTAAAAGGGATTGTTGTTTTCTAACAGTCACAGGTTTAAAAGTTCCCAGTTTCAAACCGCGCAATTTTTTTTACAAAACTGTACCAATAGCATGGCACTGAAAAAGAGTGGAAAGATCATTAGATTGGAACCTGAGGGCACATAATTGCTTGAATCCTACCCACAAATGGTGCAGAGGTTTAAAGACACAGGTTGGCTTGAGTTTTTCACAACCTTCCAGGGACACGATGAACATGTCTCCATGATCTTCACACAAAACTTTGATGGTTTTGAAGTTGTGATTGGGAAATTGTCAATGATGGTGATTGAACACTCAATTGCAAGAGCCTGTAGATTCCCCATTGGTGGAGAAAGGTGGTGGAAGAAAGAGAATGTGGTAATGGATTTCGTGAATTAGTTCTTGATACCTGAAAAACAAAACCCTAATTGGAAAAAAGGAATACCACATAGCTGGATCATAAAGGAGTGGTATGTTGCCTTGATTATCATTCACAGGTATATTACATGCGAGGGTAGGTTCTCACTGGTTTACATTTATCATATCAGATTGTTAATGCACAATAATGGAGATTACCCCCTCAATTTGCCCTATTTTCTGATGAAACGTCTATCTAAAATGTCCAAAAGGGTGCAGTCTCATTCTGTTACAGCCAAAGGCAGTATTTTCCACCAAGTTTTGATAAAGACATTGGTTGTCTCTTCTTTGAATGAATTCCAGAGACCGTAGGATTGGATAATCCAGTCTCTGAGTAATGATCCATGGCCAAGCAAATCTAAAAAGGCCAAAGGGAATATATCAGCTATACAAAAACATAGTGGTATGGTTAATGAACCACCAATTAAAGAAGAAATATCTACAACTAGGGTAACAAGGGCCAATAAGAGGAATATGAAAACTCAGCAAGTCGTTGTTGATGCTCTTATAGGTAAAGGTGGGAAAGAAGCTACTACTAGTAGAGGTAAGAAATCAAAACCTGATGCAGATCTTGGTGTGTTTCCTAATCCAGAGATAAAAATGGAAGTAGATGTGGATGAAGATGATAATGTTAACCCAATTCAATCCATAGTCAAGCATAAACAAAAATCAACCATCAAGAAAAGTGCCAAGGGAAAAAAACAGGGGAAGAAACCTACACTTGTGCCTAAATACCCTAGAAGAAACTCCACTAGGGCTGTCAACAAATTCAGGTTAAACTCTAAGGCTATGTTTGATCCATACATAAAAAAAGAGAACCTTATAGTCATAGAGGACAATTCTGAGGATTCTAAAGCAGGGATTAAAGAACAAACAAAGATACCTCCATTACAAAGGAATGAAAAAGAAAATAAAAACTTGGGGAAGACACAAGGAAAAGGAAAACAAGTTGCTCAGTACTCTACAAGACGTATAACAAGAGCAACCACTATATCATCAAAAGATGAGAAATTTTTAAAGGTACATGTGGGGTTTCTGATGACAAAGACTATCATTCTACAGATCCAGATCAGATTCCATATCTCCCAAAGGCCATGGACACAGATAGTTCTGATGATGATCATAGATCAGAATTATCCTCTAGATACCAGATCAAACCGAGAAAGCCTCGGGTTGTTATATACCTGAACAAACCTGCACCTGCATAAGAATTCCCAGAGTTTAAAGTCAAGGTTAGAAGTGATAAAGACAATATTAAAGAACTCCAGAAAATGGTGAAGCAATTAAAGAAAGAAAAGGCTTAGGTGGAGCAATTGAGTGTTAGACAATAGGAGAAGATATAGGGTTTCAAGAAAAAGAGAAAGGAACAAAAGGCATTTCTCAAGGAGATGCAAGAATCTAATTTCAAATTTTATTGGCACAATATTGTGCTCACAACCAAGCTGAAATAGAAGACTACCAAAGCCAGTGCAATCATTATATCATGATAGTCTTATGAAGTTCCTTCTTGCAAAGTTTTGAAAGTTTTGATGTTATTTACTTAAGGAGTGAAAGATGATCTATTTTTATTTTGACCTAATGAAGTTTGATAATTCGAATGGATAACTCAGTTAAGATAAATTTCAAAATTTGTGGGATTTGATAAGTTGTTGTAAAAGTGTTTTTGGGTTAATTTGTTGAGATGTTTGCTATTTTGGCAATGTAAGTGCTTGTTTTGAGCTGATCCTCCTAGAAGATACGAATTGACCAGATCCCGTTACTAACACAACACTAGAAAATAGGAGTTGTTTCCATTTCTGTATAGTTAAATAGACAGATGAAGGATTGTTTGAGGGTATAAAAGTTGGACACTCAAGGACCTGTTTTGAACTCTTTGTAAGACAAATTTATTCTACATTGATACTTAATGGCAAAGACATGTTGATGGTCAGACTTTCTCTTATTTCATGTTCTTTTTCTTTTCTTGCTTGAGATCATTTTTCAATTGCAATGCATTGTTTTCTTGGTCTTAATTAATGCAGTGAAGATTTTGTTGTTATTGTTATTATCAAGATTTGATTTTCAAGAACATGTTATTGTTTCTAAATTACATTTTGAGATAAGAAATCCATATGGGGTTAACAAATTGAAGACTTACATATCTCCTCTCTTTATTTTCCTTAATTATCTGATCTATTTATGTGGATACCCTTTAACAAATCAATGGGATATCTCTTGGATTTATTCTGAAATTCATGTTTACCTTGAAACCTTGAACCAACTTTCAACCATCCTTTAAAAACACTAATTCATAAAAAGCTTAAAATATTATTGCAATAACCCAATGATGCCCTAGCTTACCCTCTCACAGTCAAGTGCAACTTTAGGGACTAACATATTTTGGCATCATTGTCGGGGACGAAGAAACGAAGATATATTCCCTGGGAAAATGACAAGATTAGATTCAAATCTTGATGGTGAACAAGGTTTTGGACATTACCTGAGACTGTGATTTTTCACCTGGCGACTTCTCTATGGTAATTCTGGCTCCAAAAAGAGAAGGCAAAGGACCCAAAGCTCCTCCAACTTCCTCATCATCTACAAAGAAACTATTTACCAGAAACAATCCAGACCCAGAGCCTGTTGCAGCAATACCAGACCCTGGAAAATTATTAAGAAAACCTAAAATTACTCCTAGACAATCCTCTCTCTCAAAGGGAAAATTGTCTTCAAATAGCTCTCAAGGATAGTCTTCTAAAATTATCAAACTCTAATCAGATGAAGAAGTAATTCCTGGAAGTGAAATTAAGCCTGTCATTGAGCCTGTTACAGTTTCCTTTCCTTCAACTATTTCATAACTAAATCTAAATCAATGGGAGTTGTTTGTTGAGATCATTAAAGAGGAACAAGCAAATACTTTGTCTGTAGCTAAAGATTTGAGAGATTAAAACAAAGATATTAAAGGTGAACCAGAAACACTCTATTCATCATCTCAATCTTTCTCTTTTGAAGAAATTAAACCACATTATTCCTCTTTTGAAAACCCTCTTTTTTTGGGACCATCATCCTGTTCTAGTCCAGAACAGAAACCTCTATTTTTTGAAGATCAAGAAATACTATCAACACAGTTAAGTTGTTGCACACAAGGGATAGTTTCTCTTTCCACATCACCAATTTTGCTTACTCCTAAAGCTCAAACACCAAAGATAGAAAATATGGTTGTAAATAGAATGGATGCAATTGTTGCAGCCAGATATGCACCATTAAACCTACCACAAGTTCTGTAGGACTTTCCACCAAATGAATATATGAAATATTTTCCAAGATTCAATGGAGAAGGAGGAGTTACGGTTGAAGAGCATTTGAATTCTTTCTACAGTTTTGCAGACAATTTTTAATGTAGAGCATGCAGATGTGTGGATGAGACTATTTGTGTAGAGTTTAGATGGTGAAGCAAGAAAATGGTTCAGGAGCCTGCCACCTAACTCAATTGTTGATATTGATTCTTTGGATGACACCTTTTTAAGACATTGGGGAGATAAGAAAGACTATTTATACTACATTATTGAATTTGGTGCTTTAAAAATGAAACAAGGTG
This sequence comes from Picea engelmannii, assembly GCA_009831015.1. Lineage (NCBI taxonomy): Eukaryota > Viridiplantae > Streptophyta > Pinopsida > Pinales > Pinaceae > Picea > Picea engelmannii. The sequence continues at coordinate 41,647 of ML799555.1, forward strand.
AATCAATATCTGATTTTACTAAAAGGTTCATTAAAATGTATAGTAAAATTCCAGATGAAATTAAGCCTTCAGAAACATTAGCCAAAATCACCTTTGCCAATGCCTTTGATGTTAAATTCTCTTTGTTACTAAGAGAAACAAGGTCTACTACTCTGAGTCTGATGCAGGAAGCAACTATTGAGGTAGAATCTAGCAGACAAATTGAAGTCCAAGGGTGATAGAGAAAGGAAAAAACATAAAGAAGAGATTCCTTCCTCTTCTCATACAACATCTGATTCTAAGATAGATGAAATGGACAAAATGTTGAAGACCTTGACATTTGAGATGGCTAGGTTGAAAATGGAACAAAAACAACTCAGTAGACCCACACAGGAAGGAGGATATAGAAATCCTAATCAGTTTAGGAGGTCAAATAATGTACCTCAAATCTTACCAAGAGAAAGGAAGAATCAAGAGGATCAAAAATAAATTCCTCCTTTCCAAAATAATGCAGTAGAAGAGGTGGAAGAAGAAGATGATACTGAAGATGACCCTGCAGTAATTTTAAATGATTCAGAATCATCCCCTACTCATTTGACACAACAGGATTATAAAGAAGCTTTTATATTAAATCAGTTTGGAGAAGGGGATGTTGATGAGGTTATCCAGAAGGAACCTAAAATAAAGAAATATGATCTCAGATCCAGATCCAATACACCTAAGGTGGATATACCTGTTTCCACAAAGAAGGCTAGTACTCCAGTTAAATCAGGGATCAGTAAAGACAGTCATGGGATTCAAATTGATCAACAATTAAAGAAACCTGCCAAGGTCAGTACTACAGAGTTAAAGGAAACAAAAAAGGTTATTTCTTCTTTCAGCCTGGAACATGAAATCAACAAGATTAAAAATTGTGTACCTCTAATATAACTAATGAAAACAGAGCCTTTTAGGAAGACTATTCTCAAGGATTTACAACCCCCTGCTCAGGTCACCTTTTTCAAATACTATCAACCTTGAAGATGAGAATCCTGCTATAACCATTGGACTTCGTATTGAAGACAAAATTGATGCTTCTCCTCCTTTCTACATATCACTAAATATTCATGACAATATATTTCATAACTGCTTAATGGATTCTGGGGCTTCACAAAATGTTATGCCAAAAGTGGCAATGGATGAATTAGGGTTATACATCACTAAACCCTACCTTGACCTATATTATTTTGACTCCAGGAAAGTTAAATGTTTGGGATTCATCAAGGACATGGTTGTTACTCTTTCCCAATTACCTATGAAAAGCATGGTATTGGATGTTATTGTGGTTGACATACCTCCAAAATTTGGAATGCTTCTTTTAAGATTCTGGGCTAAGAAAGTAGGAGGCACTTTACAGATGGATCTCAGTTATGCTACCATTCCTATTTTTGGTGGAGAACATCGGATATTGTACAGGGAAGTAAGACTGGCTCACTTCGTAAGTGATCATGAAAACCCTAGTAATCATCCTATATATGCTGTAGAAGATAAACTTGGCTCCTCTATTTTTCATATTGGTGATCAGATGGAAGAAACATTAGTTTGAAGAATAACACCTGCAGTTGGAGACAGTTCATAAATTGTTTTTTGGAAAATGTATTTTGATGGGGCTTGTTCTAAACAAGGTTTTGGCGTTGGGTTCGTTTTCATTTCCCCTAACCAAGAAGTCATTCCTATGTCATATAAACTTGAATTTGATACAAACAATAACATCAATGAGTATGAAGATTTGTTGTTAGGATTGATAGCTACTAAAGATATGGGTATAGATAAAATTTTTGTTTTTGGAGATTCAAAACTCATTATCCATCAGATTAAAAAAATCTATCAAACGAAGCAACAAACGTTAAAACAATATAGGAATGAAGTGTGGGATTATGTGGATAATTTCTTCTTGGAATTCAACATTACTTTTGTGCACAGGAATTTGAATCAACAAGCTGACACTTTGGTAATTGCAGTTGTTATCATCATAACAATTTTCAGACCAGGATCCAAGTTTCAGAGATTTAGCGAAAAGCCACATCGCTATGGAAGTGCGATAGTTTGGAGGATAAAGTCTTATATGGTGGCATGCAGACAAATATAGTGGAGGCACGAAAGGAAAGATTCTGTGGACCGTTGATATGAAAGTAGCCCGGATCAATGACTAAGAGACATATCGGGGAATGAAGCAATGCGGAAGATAATTTCTCAAAGGCGGGCCGAGAAAAAATGCCATGGTTTCATTCGAGGATGAGTGGCGGCTCTAGAATAAGATCAGGGTGAAAATAATTTTACCTAAGACCGCTTTCTCCAATCCCCGATATCGAAAGTTGTTGGGGCACGGTGGATCGTGGATCTTAGAGTGATCCAGATCAACGGCCGAAACTCATATCGACGATTGAAGTAGTGCAAGGAATAATCGTTAGAAGGCGGGCTGGGGAAAACTACTATGGTTTTGTTCGTTGACGTGTGGCGCCTCTAGAGGTACATCGGGGCGAAAAGCGGTCTACCTAAAACCATTTTCTCCAATCCCCGATGTCGGTAACCACATATAAAAGGAGGATACTCGGCATTATTTTATGATACTTTGAAGCATTCAAACGTTCAAAATTTGGCGCAAACCATCCATTCGAAACTTAAGCTCAAAGTTGGATCAGATTTGTGTTTTCTTCACCACTCAACAAGTATTTTTCACAATGGCCGCTAATTCTGTTATTTTATCCATGAATGAACAAGACATCACCTCTAGAGAAGAAGCCCTAATTGAAAAGGACTCCGATGTTTTCAACACAACGATAACAGTCTCACCCATTTCTGTTTCCAGATCGAATTTGTTAGATGATGTTGGGAAACAGATCCCTTTTCTCAGAACGGCTCAAGCCCCCATTACCCCTTATGCCATAGAAGTAGTCTTCCCTTTCCCTGAGTTCTTAAGTTGGTGTGCCGAGAAATATTCACAGGAAGAAAGAGTTATTTTGAATAAAGTAGGGTCAGAGGTTTTATGTGAAATAGACAACCCATCACTTCGACATACCCTTAGTGTATTAGAGTCTTCCTCCGTAACGTCAGATCCCTTCGACGAAGAGAAGATGAGCACAATATACAGGAGTTTAAAGACACGTTTGAACAATTATTTGTCAAGGGCCTCCCACCATTTTGGGATGGCAAAGGTTCATTATACAATCAAGAAGACTACAATTCTCTCCTCATTCAGTGTAGGATGGACCATTCCAAATTTGAAGCTATGGAGGAAAGTCTGAAAGGCCCAAGTCTGGTAGAGTATTTGGCAACATAATTTGAAATTTTGAATCAATTTAAAACAATGAAGATTGGCCTGTCGACTATGTCCTACACCACGTGCATTGACCTAGAGATTTTGATTAAGGAGATGATGGACTACGAGATTCCTTCTGACTCACAATGGAAGGAAATCGTGCGGCTGGCCAAGACGAAATGCAACTTTCCTGGGACCAATAAGTGACCTCCAGGTGTCACCAAGCCAGCGAGTTCGACCGAAGATCAGGACAAACCAGATGGCGTAAAGGAAGCTAAGCAGTGAGAGAAATCCATTCTTAGTTTTGAAACGTCTTTTGAGTAATCATGGTAAATTAGTTCATATGTTGACATTGTCAGTTGAAATTACTATTATTAGTTTTAGAAGCTGAAACGTTTCGGTTTCAGCCATTGTAATCGAATTGTATAAATGTTGGGACATTTGATTGAATTAATGTTGGAAGAAGTGCAAGAGAACCCTTTTGGTTGTTTCAAATTCTATTGTAATTTTATGAATCTGAATTAAATATATATGCAGAAGATTTTGAAGTCTCTATGAAAAGATTCTAACGGTGGTGATATGAGATTTGTCTTCTTTCATTGTATGTATTTCCTGTGATCTGTTATTCCATTTACACTTTCTTCTGTTTAAATTGGATAGTTAAAGGCCCAAAATTCATCTTGCGATGCTCTTGGCTTAAGCAATTTAAACTGTGTGTATTTCTTCTTAACAAATTTAGATCTCATCTCAGTAATGCTCTGATGTGATTATTTGTTTTCTTTATCTTCCTACACTCTATTTAAATTCAAGAATAACTCAAAATCATCACCTAGTTTAGCCTTTATCCTCTAGAGAGTTCTACCAACTGGTCATTGTTTTCATTCACTTTCATAATTTTGACTCCATAGCCCTGAGTGTTCCTCCCCTTCCTTGCCATCAACTTTATTAAACCCCCCCCAAAACAAACCAAAATCTAGCCACTAATTCCCAGAGAAATATCAAGTGACAGGAGAGAGCACTCTCCGAGTTGAGCAGGATAGTGCTTCATCTCTAAAGTAGGTTGAAATAGTTACCTCTGTCATTTGTCTATCAACCAGACAAAATTTACAGAGTGCTAACATTCTGGCGTCGTTGTCGGGGACGAAATTGAAAAATCTTCCCTGGGAAAACGACTTAAAGATTTAGTTTGATCCCTAAGGGTGACAGTGGATCAAATACCTTATTGGATGAGATTATTTTTACCCTGGAGACGTGTTACTCAGAGACCAGTTGCACCACATCGTGTGAGATAGAAATCCTGTCTCCTAAGAAAATCCACACCAAGAGCAACCCAGACCCAAAAGCTACAATCCCTGTGTCTGACCTGGAAAAAATCGCGCGTAAAAGAAAAGAAAATACAGTAACCCCAGTGTTGCGTCCATATCAATATCTGTAGTTACCTAAGGATGGAGTGACTAAAATTGAATACCTCGAGTTTAACGTAAAATTTGAGCAAATCCTATGCATAACTAAGTCTGATTCTTGTTTAAGCGAGACCATCTTTGACGAAAAGAGATTCCAAAATTTGATTCTAGCCGCATCTACCAGGAATTTAGTGATCCCCACTCAAAACTAACAGTCACTCCAACCCCTCACAATAGCTATGGCAGCCAGATTTTCTCCCCTCGTACTTCCTTCTCAATTACATGATTTTCCTCAAGATTACAACCTAAGGATCAAATTATATGATGCTTAAGGTAACATATTAGCTCAGAATCATCTAGATTGGTTTAATGATTTCATAGACTTGGAAGAGGTGGATTTTGAAGATGTGAAGATGAGGTTGTTTACACAAAGTCTTGCAGGAGAAGTAAGGAAGTGGTTCAGAGCCCTTCCACCAGCCAGTATTGCAAATTTTGAAGCTTTTGAGACAACCTTCATTGCAAAATAGGGGGATAAGAAAAATCCCCTTCAGTTGTTGACACAGTACAACAACATGAAGAGATCACCTAACGAAATAGTGCAGGAGTTTTTTTCCAGATTCATGAAGGTCTACCAGACAATTCATGTTGAGGTGAAACCCCACCTTAGAGCTGCTCAACTCAGATATGTTGATTCTTTTGAAAGTGATTTTTCTTTATTATTAAGAGAACTAAGATCTACCACGTTGGATGAGATGATGACCGATGTTATAGAGGTTGAAGTGAACCTAATGGATTCATGGAAGATGAAATCTAATGCTGGCAGGGACACAAACATATCTCAAGATAAATCACATCCTTCAGCATCAAAAACATCAGAGGAAATATTTGAAGCAATGATGAGAAACATGAAGCAGATGATGGAAATAATGGCTCTAGGAAATAGGCCTAACCCCAGAGAACAGGCTGATGGCCCACCCATAAATCTGAGAAGACCAACTATCCCTCATATTAGGCATAGAGAGACAAGAAATCATGGGAATTAGGTAACTCAAGCAGAACAGGCAAACCAGGGAAATCAAGCAAATTAGGGAAACCAGGCAAATCAGGGAAACCAAGGAAATCAAGGGGAACAACAAATAAAGCCTCTTTTTCAAAATAATTATGTGAATGAGGATTATGATGGATATTTTGAAGACAACATGAACTGTTATGATGATAAAGAAACAGAGGTATTTTTTACCAAAGAAGAGAACGACCAGTTCATGGATGCAAGTGAGATCTTTTTGCCAGATGAAGAAGAGAGGGTATCAATAGAAAGGGAAGATTATGAGACTGGATTGCAAAACGCTATCATACAATTCCAAAGGCAATATAACCTTCAAAATCAAAAGGTACCTCCAAACCCTCCAAAGGGGAATCCCAACAAAGAAGCTCAGAATAACATACCTTCTTCGAGTCAGCCCAAAAGAGATTATGCTGCAAAGGATTCTACTACGAAAGATTCAGATGCAAAGGATGTTGTGGAAAAGGGGAAGCAGAAGGAATAACCTCAGAAGCAATTATTGACAAGAAAAGAAATGGTCACCAAAGAGGTAGAGAAAACCTCATCCTCTTTCGATTTTGAAAGTGAGATGGCTAAAATAAAGATTTCAGTACCATTTAATGAATTGATCAAGAATAGTGAGTACATAAATAAGATCATCAAGATGCTTAAGATGGGACAAACCTCTGATACCCTAAACATACAAGATGATCACCCAACCATCATATGTGGGCCAAGAGTAGAAGAAAGAAACGAAAATGAAGAAGTCCCTCCTTTTTATGTCAGCTTGAAAATCCATGACACGATTCTGCACAATGCTATGATGGATTCTGGATCATCTCACAACCTGATGCCCAAATTGGTCATGGACCAATTAGGTCTTGATGTCACAAGACCTTATAAGTACATGTTCTCCTTCGATTCAAGAATGGTGAAATGCCTTGGCATGATCAAAGACATGGTGGTTTCTTTAGCACAAATCCCAGCTAAGAATATGGTGATGGACATAGTGGTCGCTGATATCCCTCCAAAATTTGGTATGTTGTTGTCTAGGTCATGGGCTGCAAAACTAAAAGGAACCCCCCATATGGACATGTCATATGATACTATTCCAGTCTTTGGTCAGGATAGAAGATTGTATAGAGAGGTTCTGCTTAAATATATGGTCAACAATAAATCATATCCTAGCAATCATCCTATATATTCGGTAGAAACTGAATTGGGGTCATCTATTTTCTTCAATGACCTGTGCTCCGAAGAAGAGGAAACAAAGATCATCATAGCTGAAAAAAATGAGCTTAACCAGCAGATGGAGGAACTTTCAGAGCAACAAGGTGATGCAGAGGATAAGATATGGAAAATGAATTTTGATGGAGTTGCATGTAGAGAAGGAGCTGGAGTTGGCATATGGATCTATCATCCCAACGGAGACTCAAAATTATGTTCTTAAAAACTTGTTTTCGAATACACCAATAATATGGCCGAGTATGAAGCGTTAATATTGGGGTTGAAAGTTTTGGAAGAATTAGGTGCCAAAAGAATTGTTGTACTTGGAGACTCTTAGTGATCTAAAATTGAAGAAGACTTGAAATACTTGAAAATATTTGCAATATAAATGTTATGTATTTTAAAGCAAAAGGATCAGTTTGCAACACATAGATTAAAGGATTATTCATGCAAATTACACATAGACAATAGCATAATCATTGAACATAAGCACATAAACACAACAATTTGATAAAGGAGTTCACCCCTCTCTTGGGCTACATCTCCTGGTCCAACTTCCAATGGATCATTATTATTAATTGCTCAAAGTGCTCAAAAACATGTCTTACAATGCTCAAACTGACAAACCGACTGCTCCAATGGCTTCAGAGCATCTAAAAACCCCTGTCTGGGCTCTTTCGGCACCTCAATCGGTCGAAAAACGAAGAAGTTAGGCCTCTTGGAAGTTCCCCCTTCAAGCTTGTTGTCTCTGCATCTACAAAATGCACCCTTCTTGTTTGAACCTAGCTCACACGCAAATTTAAGCGTGAAAACCCAGCACCGAGCACAACTGTGCCAATGGTGCAAACCGTAGGATGGTTAAGGGCACGCCAGCCCCTAACCGCCTAGCACCTGGGCGTGTGAAGGTCATGTGACCGCGCGCTATGGTAAAAAGAGCCAAACGGTTACAACCGTGCCAACTTCCCGCTCCGGTCGTGGGCACATGGTGTATAGCATAGAACCACGGGCTTGGTTTTGAAACCCCACGCACCAACTGTCGGTTATACAATATATATATGGTATGGTCGTATGTGTAGTACAAAGGACCGCGGGCTGGGGATAAGCCTCGACTCGACCCCCGTGCCAATATACAATAGTGTAAACATAAATATTTTAAAACCCACATATATATCAAGTGACATAGTGTGATATGTTGGTTGGTCGGAATTTTCAAAGGCGTTATGTGGTGGGGAGGTCCGGGGGTCGAACCCCACAGACTCCATTAGTTTTACATAGCAACCATGAACCAATAAAGGGGTGCCACATGGCAGCCCATGATTGGGCCACGTGGCACCTTTCCATTAGCAAATAAAATTCCACGTGTCACCATCTAATTCGACAACTGACAACCAACAAAAACTTGCCACGTCACTCCTGCCACATCATCGTACGGTCTGTACGGCCCTGCCACGTCAGCCTGTACGGACAGTACAGTCAGCACCAAAATTTTTGCCTATTTGACTTAATGAACAGATCACTATATTTCTCTCTCCCGATGTCCATTTGAGAGGAAATGAGTTGCGTTGGGTTCAAAACGATGAGGCCTATGCTCTCGTCCGTTTTGAAACGATTCCGAGCACTTTGAATTTTTGAGCAAAATTTGATCCCCTGATCACACCTCCCCATTAGGAAGCTTTTGGACCTCCAAAAGACTATTCTCAGTCTATGCGAAGATGAGGGTAGAGTTCCCTCACCCTTCCAACCTCAATCCACTTGGCCTTTCTTGGATTCGTCCCTTTAAGACCAACTCGCAGATACTCCACATTTCCTCGTTTTGAAGTTTGCATCCTCCTGTCAAGGATGGTGTCTTCCTGCAGTTCTGTTAGATACTCTGGAGAAAAATCATCTATGGAATGAATTTGAACATTCTCTCCTTGATCATCGATCAATGGAGGCTCATACAACTTCAAATTCTCAACATTAACAACTGCATACATCTACATATAAGGAGGCAAATCTAAACGAAAAGAATTGTTACCAATCTTGTCGATAATCTTGAAAGGACCATATCGAATTGGTTTCAACTTTTTACCTTCTCCTTTAAGCCTCTCCTTGTTGATGTAAAGCCAAACTTCATCGCCAACTTGGAAACTGTGATCAACACGATGCTTGTCATGTCTTGTTTTGTACTTGGCCTAACTCTTTTCCAACTGCTCTTGCACCACCTGATGTATCGACTGAATTTGTTCAATGAACTTCTCTGCCCTATCAATGTCATATTGACCATCAACATCAATATCTTTCCCAAAGATAAAATCTAAAGGCGACTTGGGAAAATAGCCAAAACATGCTTCAAATGGCGATGTTTGCGTCGAAGAGTGGTTAGCTCGATTGTACGCATGTTGAATGTAGTGTAAATGTTCATCCCAACGTTTAGGATGCTTGCTGCAATAAGCAAGAAGAAGATGCACCACTGTACGATTCACCACCTATGTCTGACCATCTGTTTGCGGATGAAAAGTTGTGCTCTTTTTAAGTTTAGTGTCCATGAGTGCCCATAAGCTCGACCAAAAACTTCCAACGAATCGAAAATCCCGATCAGAAACAATGGACTTAGGTAATCCAAAATGCACCCAAACATTTTGAAAGAACAATTGTGCCATTTGTTCTGTCGTTACCTGCTTAGTACAAGGAATAAAAATACAAATCTTGCTAAAACGATCAACCACAACATAAATATAATCATGACCTCGTCTCGACATAGGTAAACCACCAACAAAATCCATGGAAATACTTTCCCAAGGTCGAGAAGGAACTGGAAGTGGAGTGTACAAACCCAACTTTCGATTACTAGGTTTACTT